>JAQQSU010006987.1:0-13357 GCA_028627135.1 Pseudochirops cupreus | reverse complement strand
CTAAAATATCTGGGCAATTTTCCTTGAGAATTTCTTGAAGGATGCTTTCTAGGTTCTTTTTTTGATCATGGCTTTCAGATAATCCAGTAAGTTTTAAATTGTCTCTCCTGGATCTGTTTTCCAGGTCAGTGGTTTTTTTCAAGGAGATATTTCACGTTGCCTTCTATTTTTTCATTTGTTTGGATCTGTTTAATAGTGTCTTGATTTCTCATAAAGTCATTTGCTTCCATTTGCTCCACTCTAATTCTGAAGGAATTATTCTCTTCAGAAAGCTTTTGAGATTCTTTTTCCATCTGGCAATTTGACTTTTTAAGGCGTTCTTCTCCTCATTGGCTTTTTGGGCCTCTTTTGCCCTTGGAGTCAGTCTATTTTTTAAGGTGTTATTTTCTTCAGTCAGGTTGTTGGCTCTCTTTCCGTGATTTTCTTGCATCATTCTAATTTCTCTCCCCAGGTTTTCCTCTACTTCTCTTATTTGGTTTTCAAAATCCTTCTTAAGCTGCTCTATGGCTTATAGGAAGTCTTCATGTTTCTTGGCAGCTTTTGATGTGGGAGTTCTGACTGTGTTGTCTTCCTCCCATTCCATACTGTAATCTTTTTTTGTCCCCAAAAAAGGATTCTAGAGTTCAGTTGCTGTTCTTACTTTGCTTCCTTTGCCTGCTCATGTTGCCAGTCAATTAATTGACTTTTAGCTCTGTGGAACTCCGCTTCCAGAGGGGAAAGCTCTGTCCCAAATTGCTGCTGGAGCTATTAGGAGGCCTCTGCAGCACCCACCAGCTTTAGTTCACTGAAAACGCACCCCAGGACCACCACCCAAGACCACGATCTGGATCCAGGCCACTCAAGGCAAGAGCACTTAGCCTCTGAACGATCGCTTGGCCCCCCCATGCAGTCTGCAGGCCAGGAGCTCTGAAGCAGCCATGTGGAGGCGGCTGCAATCCTAGTTGGAGGGACCTTGAGAGGATAGGTGGTCCAGCCCCAGTCTGAAGAAGAGCCCCTCCATTTCATAGCCATCATGTCCCCACCCCACCCTGCCTTGGCTTGAAGACCTCCAGTGCAGGGGAAGCGTCTGGGCCCCCAGTGCACACCCATTCTCATGCCGTGACAGGAACGTGGGGCCGTAATCTGCATGCACAGGCCTGGGCAGATGACAGCATGTCTCTTTGGCTGCAGCCTGCATCATGTTATCCATGGATACACAGATCCCTCAGACAGAATGTCGGTGTCTTGTGAATGGGAGCTGTTCCTACCCCAGCACTTAACACAGTGCCTGGCACATGATGGGCTTGATTGGTTGGTTCTTCCTACCATGTGGTACCCAGAATGAAGCCCAGTATCCCAGATGTGACCTGAGCCAGGCGGAGGATGGTGGGCTGTGATTGTCCTGCAGTGAAGATGCTGACTGTGGCCCCTCCACGGCCCTCCCATGATAAAGTAAGTGCTTTAGGTCTGCAGGACACTTGACTGTGTTATCTGGTCTTGAGTCCCTCTGGGCCCCAGGAAGGTACCAGTACCGATGGGAACATCCCTATCTTATAGATGAGGTAGGTGACCGCATTCCTAAGTGGGAACGGGGTCCTGGATTCGAACACAGTTCCCTCCTGACATGGCCCAGTGCACTGTCCTTTATACCTGTGGTTGCTACCAAGGAGAGGTCATATGGTTCCTGGTGGAAAGTCTCTTGACACAGAAGGAATGAAAGATGATTGGCACATGAAGTGTGTGTCCTTCTGAATGAGTCTTCTAGTTTCTAAAGTATTCAAGTGGCCTTTTAACTTCTTACATCTAACCTAGTGTAGACCTGGGACTCACAAAGACTTGAATTCAAATCCTGCCCCAGACCCTTTCTGGCTTTGTCAAGTTGGGCAAATTCCTTTACCTCTTGGCCTCAGTTTCCTCATCTGTGAAGTGGGATAATAGAATGGCCCAGGATGATTGTGAGGATAAAATACATTCAGCTCCGTGAAGCACTTGGCAAAACTTAAAGCATGACATGGTTGCTGGCTACTATTATTCTTGTCTCCAGTCAAGGGAGGAGGCAGGAATGCGAGTCATCTTTCTTTAAAAAACAAAACCTTGTGGTGGGGACTTGCACACAGACACAAACACACGTGAGACTCACCAGGCCACCTCAGTGGGCTGAGGGAGGATCGGTTGAGGCCATGGCGGCGAGGGGCTGTGGTGCTGCTGCTGTGAGGAAGTGTGGGGGGGTAAGTCCTGCGGGCACAAGGCTGGCCCCTGAGCTGTTTGTGAATTGGAGTGGTTTATGAAAGAGCATACTTTATTTGACACTCCAAAGAAGCTTCGTCTGCATACGTTCATTTTACAGTGCAACCTTAACTCAGACTCAAAGGAAAACCAGATTTGAGAAGCACAGAGATAATTAAGAAGCTTGCTGAAGCTTGGAGGGAGCTTCCAGAGCCACAGAAGAAAGAATATGAAGAAGTTTCCAAGGCAGATTTAAAAGCATGCAAAGAGGCCTCTACGTATGGAGCAGAGCTCAGTCCTGATCAGAAAAAAAGGAGCAGCGAAAAAAGGCTAGAAAGGAAATAATAAAGAAAAAGAGAGAGAACCATCTTTGGAAGGGCCAGAAGACCTCCCTCCGCTTATAATATGTTTGTTTCTGAACACTCCGAGGAAGCAAAAGCGATTTCATCACAGGAAATAATGAAACTTTTAAATGAAGAGTGGAAAAAAAAAACGGTCATTCTCTCCAAAGCAGGTGCATATGCAACTTAGGAAGAGGACAGAGTTTGTTATGCAGATGAAATTAAATTGTGGGAAGAACAAACTCCTGAAATTGGATGGGAAGATCTGGTAGATTTTAGGAAGCTAAAAGCCCAAATTGGAAAGCTCCCTGAAGACATCCAGTGGTGTTTGGATCTCCATAGTGAGCATGATAAACACGCAAGGAAGCCATCAGGTGCCTCTCTCTGCAGGGCCGCGGCCAAATGTCTAAGAGTGATGTGGAGGAGACTTGATATGAATCTCTTTCTGTTAACACAGGGTCTTCAGCCAGTATGCTGACATATTCTGTATTAGTACCTACTCAGTGATGCTCCACTGGTACAGACTCAGTCTCAATTTAGACACAATTTGCTTTTGTTGCTGCTGAATACCAGAAAAAAAAATCATCTAGGCATAGGTGGGATTAATTTTACCTTTAAATAAAGGTAAATCAGCTGTGAAATATTTTTGATACTGAATGATGACAAGAAAGTATTCATGTTTCCTAATGAGGAAGCAAGTGTTTGCTTTTCTCAGATTGTCTTAAATTAGAAAAGCCACTGCGGTCTACACTATGACTGTTGTGTATTTTTAAAGAATGAAGAGCTGCCATAGGGACATTCCAGTACCTAGGCAAGCTCTGATGCCTGGGTAACGCATGCTCAGATAGCCTTCAGAGATGCTGAGTGGGCATACATGCAATTCCTGATTTCATTTATGACTTAAAAAAAAAAATCTACTGAAGGATTTGTAAATGTTTCTATCAAGTTTCTGTTGGCAGGGAGGGTAAAGTAAAAAGATTGTCAACTCTGTGCACATTGGTGTTTGTATCAGAGAATAAAATCTTCTAATGCATTCTAAACAAACCCACAAAGCTTTGCGATGCCTGCTGTATGCTGGGCACTGTGCTGGATGCTGCCTCTGTCCTCCCCCAGGGATTCACAGGGTCCAAATGCAAAGATGGTACCAGGACAATCAAGGTGAGAGAAGGCACTGGTGACTAGTGGATAAAGGAGGCTTCCTGGAGGAGAGGGCAGCTGAGCTATCCCTTAAGGGAGCCCCGAATGTCAAGAAGCAGAGATGGAGGGGTCAGGGGCATGAGATTGTGTGCCTGTGTGGAGATGGCAGGTGGAGGATCAAGAGAGAACAGCTTGTGGTCCTCTTTGGAACCAGGAGGCCCTGCAGGGGAGGGGCCCAAAAGAAGGATGGGGGGGCTGCATCTTAGATGCCCAGCATTTTCTCTCAGAAGCTGGAGCAGCCAGGGGTGGTTTTTAAGTAGCTGAGTGATGTGTTCAGCTGTGCAGAGAGGGACATCATTAAATACTGAGAGACCTATTCTGCTCGCATGTAAGCCAGGCAAGAAGTGCCCCCAGCGAGGGGGTGCCTGCAGGAAGGAGCTCTTCCCTTGGTTCCCTAGCCAGACTCCCTCCTCTGTGTTCTTACTGCTACATAGACACACATTAATGCCCCCTTGACCTTTGCTCTTCCTTTAGCCATTGCCTGTGGTTCTGTTGCCTTCCTTTCTGCCCAGATGAAAAGCAGTTGGGGTTTGGTGGAGGGTGAGAGGCTTGAAATGAAGTGTAGCTGGAGCTGAACTCACATGTCTGGGCGCCTGAGGTAGGCATCCACCAGTCAAGACAGCAGGGCCCCAGACCTGGTGAGAAGATAGCCAGATATTGAACCCCTTCAACCCTCTTGTATCTCTTCTGCTGCCTGGGGACAAAGACAGGTCTTCCTCTCCTCTCTGTGGTGGCTGGCCTCATGTGTACCCCCTGACTCTCTGAAGACAGGCAGAGGTCCTGTTTGCCTTGGGGGCTGCCCCATCATCCTCTTGGCTCACATAGACGATGGTGTCAGGTCTTTCACATCCCCTGTCAGCCAGGCCGACCTTCCTCGTCCTGCATTTAGAACACAGCCCCTTTGGGCCCAACAGCAGAATCCTGCTCTCAGCTCTGTATAGTGTCATCCTGCTCAGTGTGACCCATCCTTCTTCCATTCAAGGTCTTTTGGGATCCTGGCTCTTTTATCCAACAAGTTTACTGGTCCATTCTGCTGGGAATCACCTTAGAATGGGGCACGAATCCTATCTGTGCCTGTGTGTGCCAACCAGCACACACCCAGGTGAGCTCTCTGGGCCACAGGCTTTCTTTCAAGTGGGCCTTGTTCCATTAATGCAGACCCTTTTGGTCTGGTTCTTCAGCAGACTTTAAAATTCCCACAGCTGTACTGGCCCCTAGCGGCCCTCTCTCACCCTCTCTACAAGGATAACATTTTTACATGAAATTGAGGCGTGTTCTCACTGGCTTTCTCCTCAGGCTCAGCTCTAGGGTTAACCAGTTCACTGTGCTTTGCTCGTGGCCCCCTCATCCCTTTGTCATCTTTCTGTTCATCCCTTTCTCAAGCCCAACCCTGAATGATTTTCACCATCCATCTCTTCTGCTGCCGAAAGTAGGCAATGGTGCCAGCTAGGGGTTTGCTACGGGTTTTTCACCAGACCTGTGATTTCCTCAGTAGAAGGAGATTCCAGTCAGAAATTCATGGGCTTGGAGTGTCTCCTGGGGCACTGATCAGCTAAATAATTGGCACAGGGTCACAGAGGCAGGTCTTGAACTTGGGTCTTACTGCCTTCAAGGCGATGCCATGCTGCTTCTACCAAACTCAGGTTATCACATTTTAGCTGGGCCCTCACTGCAGCAGGGCAGCCTTCCCTGATTGGCTGATTATCCCACTCCCTTCCCTCAAACCTCCTGTGCCCATGCCTTCCCCTGCCTCAGACTTCACAAAGAAAGAGAAGCTGATTGCTGCTGCAGAAGTGGCCCTGCCTCTCACCAGGGCTGACCCCTTTACATTTTCTTTGATCCCATTCCCGCCCAGCTCTTGTAGATTGGCCTTCAATCCTTCCCTACCCTCCAGTCTTTAATATCTCCCTTTCTACTGCCAGCCTTGTCTATACATTCCACACCTGTCCACACTCACCCAAAGAACACACCTTGGACTTTGCTGCCTCTCTACCTTTGGCCGTGCTCACCCCTGCCCTCACTAGCCTTACTTTCCTTCTTCCTGCTGTTGAATTCCTACCCATATTTTGAATCCATCTCTTGCTCTCTCTTCTAGGAAGCCTCTCCTGATCTCCATCGATAAGGCCCTTCTGTCTTAGAGCTCCCACAGCACTTTGTTTTGTCTGGCTTAGGTACCTGCCAGGTGTTATTTTATATCGTTATCATTTCCATTCTCATTATTTCTCAGGTTAGGACTGAAGCTCTCAAAAATATATTTATGTAGATGTATATGAACCGGAAGGCTAAAGACCAGCCCTGTGATTTCATTGACATAGAGGACTTCCAGGTGAGGAAGCTTCTTCGACCGATGCAGATTGGTACCTTCCCTGGAGCCTCCAGCTCTGGGAGGTCAAGTGACTTACACAGGCCGTTATGTGCCAGAGACAGGATTTGGACCTAGTTCTTCCCGGCTTTGAGACTTGCTCTGCCATTAATATGGTTGTTGTTGTTATCCCATCATTCATTATAACTTCTCAGTAAGCCCCGGGGACATAGTTGTATTCAAGAACCATGGGATTACAAAATGTTAAATCTGAAAGGGATCTTGGTGGTTATTCAGCCAAATGTCTTCATTATACATACATATGGTCTGCAACACACATACAAGATAACTTGTGTGTGTGTGTGTGTGTGTGTGTGTGTGTGTGTGTGTGTGTGTGTGTGTATATATATATATATATATATTGGCGACTTGTCTACAAGTTATTAGAGGCAGCCATGTGCTGCCACAGTGCACAGAGCACTGGGCCTGGAGGTAGAAAAGACTTGAGTTCAAATCCAGCCTCAGGCACTGACTAGCTGTGTGACCCTGGGCAAGTCACTTATCCTTTGCCTCAGGTTCCTCAAACTGTAAAATGGAAATAATACTACTACTTCCCAGGGTTGTTATGAGGATCAAATAATATTTGTAAACTACATAGCACAGAGTTTGGCATGTAGTAGGGACTTAATAAAGCTTGTTTACTTTCTTTCCTTACAGAAAAAAGGACTGACCTATTTTTTTTTTGTTATTAAACCACTCATTATTTAAAAAAAAAAAGTTCAGGTCTTAAATAAGAGTATTCTTTTAGTACTCTTAATTCATGTTGCATTTATTCAAATGACTGAGGTCATGGGGAAAGAAGACTTTACTCTCTATACATCCCAAGAAAACATTTTTTTTTACCTCTTGCTACCTCTTAAAAAAATAGAAAAAGGAGCACATCTGACCAGTAGATGTGATCTTTACCCTTTCATTTAGAAATAATAGATTGATTCTTGGACTTCAAGTAGGGGTTGGCTGTTGAAGTGGAATAGACAAGATACTGCTAAAATATTTTTGTAAAAGAACAGACCAGCTCTAGCACTTAGAATCATTTGCCACCCCTTCCATTCAAAAGGTCAAAGTAGCTGTCAGAATTCTTAGTGATTTGAAGCTGAGGCATTTTTCCCATTTGTATAAAGACAGGCCCAGGTATCAGCATGCAACAAAACCATTTCTCTTTCATTTGTAATAGTTGTGCCTGAGTGCCTTGTCTTTGATGGCCCCAAGTATTCTTTGTGGTAGCAAGTTGCTTGCAGAGCATGACATGGCCCATGAACTACCATGAGAGTCCTATATGTACTGGTAGGTTAATACAGATGCTGTGGGAACTTTCCATAGCTACATGGAAGAAAAAAGATCCATAGATGGAAGATATATTATTGTTCAGTCATTTAGTTGTGATCAAGTCTTAACAATCCCATTTGTGATTTTCTTGACAGAGATACTGAAGTAGTTTGCCATTTCTTTTTTGACCTCATTTTACAGATGAGGAAACCAAGGCAGATAGAGTGAAGTGACTTGCCCAGGGTCACACAAGGAAGTGTTTGAGGCCAGATTTGAACTCAGGAAGATGAGACTTCCTGACTCTGAGCCTGGCACTCTAGCCAGCAGTGTGTACCATGGATGTACTATACCCTACACTAATGACAAGCAACCATCCATAGCACATATTCCACAGAATAAGAAGGTAGTTTTAGTGGGACTTTCCAAAAGGCTAGCTTTTCAGAAGATTGAGTCAACTGTAACTGTCACTCAGTGAGTTTGTAGGGGAGTGAAATGATTAGATTCATCATACAGCTGAATCAGTGTAACCCTGACATGCTTTATCAAAGAGACTGACTTTGGTTTTCTTCAGTTTTACCTAGCTGGCTTTGGTTTTGCGTTGTAATTTGAACACAGGTGTGCTGTCATTTCCATAGAGGATGTGTTGCTATTCACAAGAGCTACATAAATCAGGTCCTATTTTAAATGCCCTACATGTGCCTGCTTTTTCAGGGAACCTTGTGGTGAACCCTTTGTGCAACGAATAATCACCCTTAATTGATCTTTTTAAAAAGAATTTTTTTCAGATATTGAATTTTTGAAATGCAGAATACTTTTAGTGAATCTTAACTAATTATACGAATCAGTCTGAGAGTTTTAAGTTAGCAATCATCCCATAATAGAGCACCTGCTTCTAAGAGAAAGCATATTGGCTGAATAACAAAAGAGCCAGTTAAGTTGCTGTTTTTAACCTTTTATCTCTAGAAGCAGTGAAGCTGAAATTTGATGAAATAAACAAAAAAAATTTGCCTCCAATACTGTTGATTTCTTTGGCTCCTGATTCCTTATTAAATAAATTGTACGTTGTAAAATCACTGCAAGTGCAAATGCTGACGTTTTTAGGGACTGTGTGTGTGGCAAAATGCAAGTAGTATTAGGTATCAAAAGTAAGCAAATCTTCAGCTGAAAAATCTTACAAGTATTTTTCTAAAATATATATCTGCATTCATCAGTAAGCTGAAAGCTGCTAAAAGCCTTTGGCTGCAGGCCCCACTGCCTGAAAACAGCTGAATAAACAGCCCACAGCTGGCACCGAAAAGAAAGACGAGCAGGTAGGGGGACAAGAGGGAACAAGGGGGTAGGTTTGCATCCCTGGGTGACGCCCACAGGCTCTGCCACTTCAGTATTTATATAGCTTGGAGAAACTGCTCAGGGTAATTGATTGATCTCTTGAGGAGGGCGTTAAATCAAGGTGTTACTGGCTTCCTTGCATATATTATTATGTGGGAGAATTTCAGGAAGTTCTGAAAACACTCATAGTCTCTCCAAAGGAAAGAACTTGGAAGTCCAAACTGCAGCGGGGGGAGGGGGGAGGGGGGGGCGAGAAAGAGAGAGAGAGAAAGAAGAGGGAGGAAGAGAGAGAAAGGGAGGGACAGAAGAGGGAGGAAGGAGAAGAAAAAGGAAGGAGAAAGATGTTAGTAAGGAAGGAAAATATCATTTTCTGTTGACATGATCTGCTTTATGTTCAGCAAAATAGATTTTGTCCATTTAAACTGAATGACAGGTTTGAGCACTGTCATTTTCCCTTTACTGCTAACCCCCTCCCATTAGGGAAAATAAAGATATTTAATAATTTTTGAACATACCTCCCAGGTTTGTCAGAACACGCGTGTCTTCAGAAAGATCTCCATTCCAAACTTTCTGGACAGTGGCCATTCTTTCTTATTGATTTTAGAATTAGCCTTACAAATCTTGTTCTGTAAAATTGTGATCGAGTCAAAAGGCCACACTTAGAGATCTAGAAGGCCATAGGCGGCTTCAAGGCCACAGATGCCCAGTGCCTGGGCTAGGTAATCTCTGAAGATCCCTCTTCGTCTTGGGGAAAAATCGTTGTGCAAATCAAGTGCTTTCACTTTAGCTCTGGGATACTTGAATCAGTATTCCTTCATTGGAACTAATTTTTCACTCCCAAACCATGTAAAGATGCTGTTTTCTGAAGCACGCATAGTTACCTGTGTCTCATTGAACACTGAATCCTCTGTGCCATCCTAGCTCATTTCCTTCATTCTCAAGTTGATTTCCCTTGACTGCCCACCCCACAAAATGAAATAAATCGGTAACAGACAGAGAATATAATTTAGATCTTAAAACACTCCTGTGATCACGTCAAATCTTTTAGGTCTTACGAGAAACAGTTATTGTTTTTAAGATTGCTATTGTTGGCTTTTATTCACCCTCATTTCTAATATATTCCTCTGCTGCCTCCTCCCCAAAGTCATCCTTTGTAAGAAGAAAGAGAACAGTTCAGCTAAACTAACCACCACAGCCTCTGGGTCTTTGTGATGCTGTGTATGGGATGTTCTGCTCTCTCATTCCTCCCCTGGGGCCAAGCTTAGACCCTTTAGCAGTATGGCATTCCCTTGAAGTTCATTCCATATACATTGATATAGTCCCTGGGTATATAGTTTTCCTGATTCTGCTTACTTCACTCTGAATCAGTGTATATAAATATTCCTTTGTTTCTTTGAGAATCAGTTAATGTTGCATAACTTTTGAAAAATATTTTCCCCATAAGTATTTGGAGTTCTGTTTGTTCCCTTCATTAGTTTTTACTTCATTCATGGTCTAACATACATATATAATGTTCTAGAGCTTAAAGAGATGGTGAAGATCGCCCTACTCTCCCTATCCCCCGCTCCTAATTTTCTAGACTCTCCAGGGTGAGATGATTTTCCCAAGGTCACAAAGCTAAGTTAGCTGGAGAGTTTAGTTATGATCTTAGGCCATCCCCCTAGTGAACAAAAAGCTGTCCTTTGAGCCTCTGAATCATACCAGTTCTGGGATCCTGAGTCACTTCCCCCTCACTGTCCCAAGCAACTCTCTTAATACTATGAGTTTCAGAGAAGGTACTGACCTATGATAGAGGGATCTTCCTCATCTGGGATTTCCATAGTCCATCTAGAAGCTGTCATTCTCTACTGATTATTGTCTGTTAGTCTTCTCTTCCTAGAAACATTATAAACTCCAAGGGTAGGAGCTGTGTTCTAACCTGCTTTTGTGTCTTCCATCTTCCCTTCTCTTCAGATGTTTCCCTGTGGTGTGGATGTGAGCAGAGTAGAATCTTGGACACTGTCCACTCAGCTGAAAAGGCTTGGACTTGTCTAAGTCCATGTTTGTTTGGAGAGGTTCTTTACCAGGCTCTGTATTTGTCACATTGTGAAAGAAAACCAGACCTGCCTCCCCCCACCCCAAAACAAACAAACAAACAAAGTTTTCAGAAGTATGCTTTAAATTGCATTCAGACTCCATCAGTTCTTTCTCTGCAGAGGGATAGATAGCATGTTTCATCATACGTCTTTTAGAATTGCCTTGGATCATTGTATTGTTGAGAATAGCTAAGTCATTCATCATACAGCATTGCTTTTACTGTAAACACTGTTCTCCTCGTTTTGCGTGTTTCCCTTTTCATTAGTTCATGTAAGTCTTATCAGGTTTTTCCAAGAACATCCTGCTTGCCATTTCTTACATTTAGTAAATGTAAGAATTAAGAAACGTAAATTACTTACATTTCTTAAAGTCATTTCTTTCATTGCATCACAATCATACACCATAATTTGTTCAGCCATTTTCCAATGGATGGGCATCCCCATGATTTCCACTTCTTTGCCACCACAAAAAGAACTGCTATAAATATTTTTGTAGATAGAGGTCCTTTCCTTTTTTTGTTTTTTAATCTCTTTGGGATAAAGACCTAGTAGTGGTATTGCTGGGTCAAATGCAATGTATGGTTTTATGGCCTTTTGGACATAGTTTCATATTGTTCTCTAGAATGGTTGCATCAGTTTACAACTCCACCAACAGTGCTTTAGTGCCTCAGTTTTCCCTTCTTCCCTCTAACATTTGTCATTTCCATTTTCTGTCATATTATCCAATCTGATACAAGTGGGGCGGCACCTCAGAGCTGTTTTAAGTGATTTAATACATTTTTTTTCATATGACTGCAGATAGCTATGTACTTCATCTGAAAACTGCCTGTTCATATACTTTGGCCACTTTTCAATTCAGAAATAACTTGTATTCTTATAAATTTGATTCATTTCTCTATATATTTGAGAAATGAAGCCTATGTTATCAGAGAAATTGACTAATTTTTTTTTCACAATCATGATTACTGTTTATTTTCCCCCGTTTATCCTCTTCTCTCTCTTTCACCCTGTCCATTATCAAAGGTATTTTGCTTCTGACTGCTGTCTCCCCCAATCTGCTCTCCCTTCTGTCAGCCTCTTCAACTTCTCTTATCTCTTTCCCCTTCAATTTTCCTGTAGGGTAAGATACATTTCTATACCCAGTGGAATGTGTATGTTATTCTCTCTTTGAGCCCATTCTGATGAGCCTAAGGTTCAAGTGCTCCTTCCCACCTTACCCATCTTCCCCCCATTGTAAAAGTGCTTTCACACCTCTTGTTTGTGAAATAATTTACATCACTCTAACCTCTCCTTTTCGCCTTCTCCATTCTTCTTATTGATTTTTGATATGGTCAATTATGCTGATAGATTTCCTAATATTGAACCAGCCCTGAATTCCTGTATAAATCCTACCTGGTCATAGTGTATTATCCTCAAGATAAATTATTCTAATTTCTTTGCTAATATCTTCTTTAAAATTTTTGCTTCTATATCCATTAGGGAAAGTGGTTTATAATTTCCTTTCTCTTTTTTGGCTCTTCCCAGTTTAGGTAGTGGCACCATATTTGCATCATAAAAAGAATCTGGCAGCATTCCTTCTTTGCCTATTTTCCCAAATAGTTGATAATAGTATTGGAGTTAGTTGTTCTCTAAATATTTGATAGAATTCACCTGGAATTCCTTCTGACCCTGGAGATTTTTCCTTAGGGAGTTCACTGATGATTTATTCAATTTATGTTTTCTGAAATGGGGTTATTTAACTATTTTATCTCCTCTTCCATTATTCTGGGCAATTTATATTTTTGTAAATATTTATTCATTTCACTAAGATTGTCAAATTTATTGGAATACAGTTGGGCTAAATAGCTCCTAATTATTGTTTGGATTTCCTTTTCATTGGTAATAAAAATTTACCTTTTTTACTTTTAATGCTGGTAATATGGTTTCCTTCTTTCTTTTTTTTTTTATCAAATTAACCAAAGGTTTTTTAATAAAAACCAGCTCTTAGTTTTATTCATTAGTTCAATAGTTTTCCTAATTTCAGTTTTATTATTCTCTCTTTTGGTTTTCAGAATTTTTGATTTGATATTTAATTGGGGATTCTTAATTTGTTCATTTTCTAGCATTTTTATTTGCATGCTCAATTTATTGATCTCTTCTTTCTCTATTTTATTCATTTAAGCATATAGAGACAAAAAAAAACACTTTTGCTGCTTCCCATTTTTGGTGTGTTGTCTCATTGTTGTCATTCTCTTGAATGAAGTTGTCGTTTCTGTAATTTGTTGTTTGACTCATTCATTCTTTAGGATTAGATTATTTAGTTTACAACTAATTTTTAATCGATCTTTCCATGGCCCTTTATTATATTTAATTTTTATTGCATCATGACTTGAAAAAGAATGCATTTAATATTTCTTCCTTTTTGCATTGGATTGTGAGGTTTTTATGCCTTCAAACATGGTCAGTTTTTGTGTATGTGCCATATATTGCCGAGAAAACAGTATGTTCCTTTCTGTCCCCATTTAATTTTCTCCAGAGGTCAACCATATCTAACTTTTCTAAAATTCTAATTCATCTTAATTTCTTGTTTATCTTATGGTTAC
>JAQQSU010006986.1:0-13358 GCA_028627135.1 Pseudochirops cupreus | reverse complement strand
TCCTTATTCTTACTCATGGTTCTTCAGACTGTGATTTTTTTTTTAAATCTCTGTGGGGCTCTGCTTCCAGAAGGGAAAGCTCTGTCCCAAATCGCTGGGGTCCTCCCGGCTGCCGTAGCTCTCAGGAAGATGCTGGGAGTCCTCCTAAACACCTCTGGCAGACTGGATAATAAAGACTCCAAGACGGAGGCCCAAAATGGCAATCCGGATCCAGGCCGCTCAACACGAGAGCACTGGCCTGAAAACAATCGCTAAGTCCCCCTGCTGTCTGCAGGCCGCGGGCGGGAAGCTACAAAGCAGAGTCGGGTGCAAAACCTCTGCCTTTCGCTTTTCCACTCTGGAGGCCTTTCACTGGACTGCTTATGTCCCTCTTTCACAATCCCCACTCACAGCTTCTGCTAATCCGCTCACCTGAGAGGCTCCTCCACTCCTCCCGTCCAGGCGCCCTGGGGCACAGCCGCGGCTTCAGGGCAGGCTGGTTTTGGTTTGCAGTGCTGATATGGTTCCTCGTAGCTGAGCTGACTTTAGTGGGAAGTATCTTTGTGTGCGTTTTGGAGTTCTAGGATTGGTTTAGAGTCCTGTTTTATGGGTATTTTGGGGTGGCTATGTGAGAGCTGCGATATGTTGCTGCTGCTATGCCGCCATCTTGGCTCCGCCCCCCAAGCATATTTTAAGTATCTACTTTTGTGCTGGGCACTATGCTAGGCACTGGGAATTTAGAGACAAAAATAAAACAAATCAGACCTTCAAAGAACCTTGCAGTGCTTGAGTATTGTTGTGCTGTTTTTGATTCAATTAATTCAGAAAACATTTATTGACCTGCTACAGTTAGGTCTCTGGCCTTCATTGTGTGACTTGGCAGTTGCTTCTTCTGTTGCTGCTACCACAAAGAGCATCATTGACTTCTCCCTCCCTATCCCTGGCCCAGTAGCTGAGGTAAAGATGATTAGCTCAGAGTGAGTGTCTTGGATCTTATGGTTCCGTGGATTTGTAACATTGAATTCTTTTCTGAGGTGGATGTGGACCAATGCTTCTTTAATTGTGAGTTGCAACCCCATATGGGGCTGTGAAAAATTTGGCAACGATAAAAGGTTTCTGAATGCGCGACCAAAAATTAGTTAAAAATCAAACATGTAATGAATCTGAGGTGTTTTTGGCATCCCTTGCCTGGCTGCAACTTCACTGCAGCCTTGCTTCTGAACACAGAACATGCGCACACTGTGCACTGCACATGCCCTCAGTCTGTACAATACCACCAATCCCCTCTGAAATGCAAAAAGGGGTCATGAGAGGAAAAAGTTTAAGAAACCCTGACGTAGACTATGTCCAGGATAAGTTCAGCCTCACAGGTCTCAGTGCACTGGTGCTCCCACTATAGGGAGGCTCCAGACATGATCCTTTAGTTAAACTCGGATGAGTTAGAGGACAACCCTAACCGGAGTCACTTGATCAAGCAGGCATCCAAAAGGCTACATTCCCCCCAAACTGGTATGGCCCAGATGTTGGAAACATACCAATTGGGAGACTTTGGCTGTCTCTGTGTATATTGTGAAAACACGTCCATATTACCCATTGGACTATCTGACGTACCAGGTGAGAACATGGTGAAGCTGTCTGTATTGCACCACATTCATGGGTGTTGACACACTCAAGTTGTCTAGGCACCATTATACAGATGATACTTTGGCACTGGTTTTCTCTACTATTCTTCATGGAGCATCTGAGTTCAGCATGCTAATTAATTTGTACCCAGGTTGTATGTTCAGGCTCTATCTTATAATTTATCAACTACAGCTTCAGGCAATTCAGTGCATCAATGCATTCTTTATTGTCAAGAATCTGTCAGTAAACATTTATTAACTATCTGGGCATTGTGCTAACACTGGAGATGCAAAAGAGGCTAGGAGTGCACAACAGTGGAGAAAAACAGCAAAGGTGCTGATGCGGTCTGGAATGCTTTTGTCTATAACCTCAGTTTGTAAAATCATATTTTTGTGTTCGGGTATGTCTGTAACATCAGTCCTAAAAGTCTTTTCCCTGAGCCAGCACTCTGCCTAGCCTACAGTTCATTAATTGTTTAGCGATACCTATGAATACAACACCCAAGCACTCAAACAAATCTTTTAGTTTAGAGAAATGCATAGTCCCTTTGTTCTAAGTGGCCAGCTGCACCCAAAATCCTTGAATACACTATCAGAGAGATAACTCCCTCCCAACTTGGCACCTCCTGAAGCCCCTAATCAGTCTAGCTTCCAAACTTGGCACCTCCTGAAACAATCAAGCCTACCCTCCCAGCATTCACATGGTCAAAGAAAATACCTTGATGAGTAATAGACTGGACATATCTTAGTCAGCCCTGACCACAGGTGAGCTAGTGACATGTCAAGGCAAAAACCACACCTCTTGGTAGCGCCTCCTCCCCCCCTTCCCCGGGCTTTCTCCCAGTGAATTATGGGCAATATGCCTGTGCAGTTGCCACAAAAAGTACATATCCCTTTAAGCACTGATCACTCCTAAACTCCTCCCTAATCCCACCTCACTCACCTAGTTAGCATAATTAACCTCTGACTGACAGCTTTAAGGCTTTATAATGTATGCCTCAGTTTCCTGTAAGCTCGCAGTTTATCCTTAACTTTTCCTGCCCACTGCAAAGTGTTAACAATAAACTTTTATAACTCTGCCAAAAGATTGCTTGAGTCCAGTAATTCATTTCAGACTAAAAGAACCCTCAAAGGATTTCTTAGAAATCCAAGAAAAACATCTTCACCCTCATCGGTGCCCTGACAGGACAGCCTACTGACATGTCTCCTTCTCTTCCCCAGCACCTCATACTATGACATACCTTTTCAGAACTCCTATGGTTTTTAGTTTAAATTAAGTAGTCATTATTGTGGTGGTGAGGTGGGAAGATGAAATAAAGTTGTGGAACAAGCTAAAAGAAACAAACCCAAAAACATATATTACATTCCCTTTTTGAACCAGGCACTTTAAGACCAAAATGAAACAATCCCTGCCTTCAGGGAGCTTATATTACTTTAAGATTGCTGTCAAAGTTTCAAACCAAAATCTCTCTGGAATTCCACACTGCATAATTGTAAGTCATCATCATCCCTGAGTGCCAGGAGCAGAAATACTGCCAGTAGGCTGACTAATCAATAAGGCACATGCATCCAGATGAATGAGGATACTGATGGGGATGAAAATGGAGTTACTTAGGTGCTAACTCATCTTTTCCCACCCATCTATTAAATTTCCCTATTTATGCTGAAGACTTTATGAATTCACTTTCACATGTTCATAATCTCAGCTCTCTAGGAGTCCTCACTCATCCCATATGTCTAATTGTTTGCTAAATATTGCTTTTTCTACCTTCATAACGTTATCACATTTTACCCCTTTGCTGTACTCACACAGCTACCATATTAGTTCAGGCCTGCATCATGTTACACCTGGATTATTGCTACAGCCTCCAAATGAGGCTCCTTGCCACAATTTTCTGACCACTTCTGTCTGTCCTATGCTGTGTTCCCAACTGGGTTTCCTTAAATCCAGATCTGACCATATCTCTCCTCAGTCACCTTTGGTAGTTCCATATTCCTTCTAGCATAAAATAGAAACTCATCTCTTTAGCTTTTAAGGCCCCTCACAGCCTGTCTATCTAGCTTCATTGGATATTACTTACCCAACATTCTTTGATCTAGCCAAATTGTCATGATCTCTACTACTCACACTATGGAGGGACTAGCATCTCTGGTGTGACGGATTGCTGAGCTCTTTTTAGTGCTGCTTATCCAGCCTTTGGTGTTCACCTGCCATCCAACTCTCCCCTGTGGCTCCAAGAAGTTATAGCATGTTCAGTGGCCACACCCTGGTAAAACTGACTCAGCAGATAGGCTAAACCAGGTTGAACGTAACAAACAGGCCTGAAGGCTGTCCTTAAGTTCTACTCCAAGCCTGTGAAAATTTCCCTTGGTGGAATGGGCATATGAGAATAATTTGTTTCAAGAGCCTTTGTGAAAGAGGTGAAGCAGGTGCTGTAGTGTTTAGAGCTTGGTCAGACAGATGTCAAAGGCTCTGATGCTATCTGCTACATCTTAGGCCATCCCTGCTTGTCTTGACTTTTGTCTTGCCTCTGGACTTTGATGATTCTGGAAGAGAGAATGAGGCAGATGGAGCAACTCTGCTGCTTTTGAATCCAGTTCACATACAAGTCAAGATATCACTGTGATGTCATTGGTCCTCTTTAAAAAAAAAAATTTATTTACTTTTAGTTTACAGCATTCAGTTCCACAGTCCCTTGAGCTTCAAATTTTCTCCCCCTCCCTCTTCTCCGCCTCTCCTCCCCATGGCAGCATGCAATCAAATATAGGATGTACAAATGCCTTCACATTAAACGTTAGTCAGGTTGTAAAGAAGGATTATAACCAATGGAGTGAGCAGTGAGAAAGAAGAAACAAAGCAAAAAAAGAGAGAGAGCAAGTAGTTTGTTTCAAGCCACATTCAGACTCTATAATTCTTTCTCTGCATGTGGATATCCCTTTCTATCATGGGTCATTGGTCCTCTTTGAAAAAAGAGGAGGAACCACAGCAAAGAAACCCATGCCTGGAATGTGCATCCTTTAAAATGCAACTCAAGGACCATATTCTTTCTACTGAAGGCTTTCTCAGTCTACCCCAACAACTAGTTCTTTTCCTCCCAAACAACCTTGTGTGTAAATACTATGTAATTTATTCTCTTTATATTTTGTATATACATATCCTTTTTGGTATTTGTTGTCTTCCTTGTTAGACTATAGTCTCCTTGAGAATGGGAATCGTTTAAATTTTTGTGCCGTAGTGCCTAGCACAATGCTTAGAACGTGGTAGCTGCTTAATGAATGCTTGGTGATTGATTTGCCTTTCACAATTTCTGTTATGTACTGTTTTGCAAATTGGTAGCACTAGGTGCCTATATTACAAGAGAGAAGAAAAAACTAAATGAGTCTATCCTTAAGAAAATGATTGAAGGAATAGCTCTTATTATCAGGATTCAGAAAGAGAAGAGAGAATGTACATAAAACATTTTGCAAACTTTCAAGTGCTATTTGTCAGTTACTGTCCTTTTTTTCCCTTCATGAACTTAGAATCCTTTTTGGCTTTAAAGGGTCCGTCTTTTGTCTCCAAAGTGAATGTTTAGGTTTGTTGGTAGATTGATTCTGGGCTTAAAGCCCACTTTTTAAACATTTGTGTAACAGTCTAACTTTTCAGTGTTTTATATACACCCATACATATACACACACATGCATATGTGTGTGTGTATAAAATTTTTTTCTGGCAGTTTGAAAGATTTTGTTGTTGTTGTTGTTGTAGTCTTGAAGTTTGATGATAGTGTAGATCAATTACAGTGAATTTTATCTTTGCCCTTGGTGAAGTTCTGTGGATTCTTTTCATTTGTAGGGTTTCACATGTTCTTAGTCCTTTTGGGAAATCATCTTGAATAACTTCTTAAAGTATAATGAGCAGATTCTTTTCTTTTTTTATGTGTTCCAAGACACCAGTAATTTTGAGGTTCATCTTCCTAGATCTGTGCTCCAACTATATAATTTTTTTTTTCCTGCATAGCCTCAAGATATTTTCCCAGTTGTTTTCTAAGCTCTCTTCCCACAGCATTTCAATTTCATTTTCTGGTCTTTTCTTCTTCAATGAAGTTTTTATATCTTGTATTTTATTTTATTTATTTTTTTGTGTATAAATGATATATTTATTATTTCTAACTTTTTACATGTGTTTACAATGTATTTGTGTCCTAATACATGATCAAATTTTTGTAAAAGGTCTATGTGGTGCTGAAAAATACATGTATTCTATTGGAGATTCATTTAGAAGATCCCATAAAGCTAGTTTCTTTTTTTTTTCAATTAAATATGGTTTTATTATTTTAGTACATAATCCAAAATTAATGCAACGAGAGCAGACACTGTGGATGATCTGTATTTCCAATTGGGAGCACTTCCTTTCTCTTGTAATACCAAGTCAGCTGGTCTCTTATGCAGAATCAGACAGAATTTACAATCTTTATCCTTTCTGTCTCTCTCAACATGCTTGCAAACAGCAACAGCTTTTTTGATCAGGAAGCTCAGAGACAAGTTCTTCAGATTTCAGGATTCTCAAAATTGCATTGCCTGTTACCAACTCTACTTGTGACACATCATGAGAATCTCTCAGGATCACACCAATCCAGAAGGACTTCAGACCCTTCTTGTCTGTCTTATAGATCTGCTAGTTCATGTCATCTGAAGTGAGCTTCTGCCATCTTGGCATGCTGCAACAGTACAACAGAACTGACTGAAACAGGCCTTTACTGGGAGTGTGTGTACACCTCACGATGGCAGCAATCAGGCAACAAAACAGAGCTTGGTTCTAGAAGCAATTTGATGAATTCTGTATTTTGCTTTTATTTTTATTTTAGTCTTACTGAAACTGAAATATCTCCTGTCATTACTTTGTCACTAAGTATTCTTGTAGCCCAGTTAGTGGATTCATATATTATGGCATTTGTAGCATAAGATTAAGATTGATATTGGTTTGATCCTGACTATCACTCCATGGTATTTGGATTACTTCTTTCCATCTTTTCTTTGACCGTGTAGCTCTATTTGGCTCTAACATTCCTGGGAATTTTCTTTTTGGGATCTCTTTTAGGAGATGACTGATGAATTCTTTCAATTTCTACTTTGCCTACTGGTTTTTTGATATCTAGGAAGTTTAACCATTTTAAGTTCCTCATGATTATTCTTTCATGTCTACTTTTTTATATTTGTCTTAAGTCTTGGGTTTTTTTTATTTTTGCACACATGCACACAAATCTTTTTTTTTTTGACATTTGTTTTTAAAACTTTGATTTCCTGATTATTTCCCTTCTTCCCTCCTCACCCACCCCCCACTGGGAAGATAAGCAGTTCAATATAGGTTGTACATGTGTAGTTATGCAAAATGTTTCCATAGTAGTTATATTGTGAAAGACTAACTATATTTCCCTCCATCCTATCCCACCCCCCACTTATTCTGTTTTCTACTTTGACCTTGTCACTTTTCAAAAGTGTTTGCTTCTAACTACCCTCTCCTCCAGTTTGCCCTCCCTTCTATTATCCCTTGCTTATCCCCTTCCCCCCTACTTTCCTGTAGGTTAAGATACCCAATTGAGTGTATGTTTTCCCCTCCTTAAACCAAATTCAATGAGAGTAATGTTGACTCATTCCCTTTCACCTTCCTGCTCTTCCCCTCCATTGCAACAGTTTTCTCTTGCCTCTTTTGTATGAGATAATTTACCCTATTCTATCTCTCCCTTTCTCCTTCTCCCATTATGTTTCTCTGTCACCTCTTAATTTTATTTTTTTAGATATTATCCCTTCCTATTCACCTGATCCTGTGTCCTGTCTATATATATACATGTACACACATATACACACACTCTCATATGTATTTATACATACATACACCCTCCTATACATACATATATATGTATGTATGTATACATACATATATATTCCCTTCAGCTATCCTCATACTAAGAAAAGTCTCATGAGTTACAATGATTGTTTTCCCATGTAGGAATGTAAATAGTTCAACTTTAAGAAGTTCCTTATGATTTCTTTTTCCTGTTTACCTTCTCATGCTTCTCTTGCTTCTTGTAATTGAAAGTCAGATTTTCTGTTCAGTTCTGGTTTTTTCATCAAGAATACTTGAAAATCCTCTATTTCATTGAATGATCATATTTTCCCCTGAAGCATTATACTCAGTTTTGCTGGGTAGGTGATTCTTGGTTTTAATCCTGGTTCCTTTGACCTCCAGAATATCATATTCTAAGCTCTTCAATTAATTGTATGTTACTTTAAATAATTTTTTTCAGCTCTTTTGAGATTTTCCTTTGATTCTTTTTGGAATTTCATACATGCCTTCTGGTGTTGCTTTATCCAGTTGGGCTTTTTTATCAGCTGCATTTATATATTTACCTCTCTTAAATTTTGTGTTTTCTTCCTCATGGTGTGGAAATGAACATGGGTTTTCAAAGGCTGCACCAATGCAGCTAAAGCTCAAATTAAGTCCTAACAAACTGAAGATAGTCCTGATGATGGCTCACTATTCTGTTGCCTTTGGACCAGACCAGAATTTGTATATTGAAACTTCTTCACCAGAGTTGGTTACCATGTGTTAACTTGAATTTGTGTGTGTGTGTGTGTGTGTGTGTGTGTAACAACTCATTAAATCATCATTCTGTGGTATATGTGGGAGTTGCTGAGGCATATAAATATATTCTGTAAAATAGACTATGAAATAGGATGCTGGTTTTTTTTTTAATCAAATTATTTGGATGTGCCTCTTTTTATAATTTTAAGTAGCAAAAATTTGCCTTTTTTCCCTCCTACCCAAAGTCCCTAGTTCAAAAAGAAAGAAAAATGGAACTTGTGTTACAAACATGCTTAGTCAAAGAAAAAAAAAACCCTCTGTATTGGCTGTGTCCCCCCCAAAATCCCATTCTGTACTCTTGAGTCCTTCATGAAGTAGCATGTTTCATCATTGAGTCCTCTGGAATCATGGTTAGTTATTATGCCGATCAGAGTTCCAAAGTCTTTTAAAAATTGTTTATCTTTACAACATTGTTTTCATACAAATTATTCTCCTGATTCTGTTCACTTTATTCTGCATCAGTTCATAGAAAATCTTTCCAGGTTTCTCTGATACCAGTCCTTTCATCATTTCTTATGACACAGTAGTATATTTGATCACATTCACATACTATAACTGGTTCAGCCTTTCCTCAGCTGATGGTCACCCCTCAAATTCCTATCTTTCCCAGTCCCAAAATAGTTCTAAATATTTTTGTATATCCTTAGAGTTCATTTTGCTTAAAGCGAATTCCTTCCTTTTTCTACCCTCCCTCTAATTCTCCCTTCTCCCTTCTCTTCTTTCCTAATTTCCCTGTTGAGTGAAATGTATTTCCTTTCCAAGGTTTGTGTATATGTATAGTCTTTTCTCCTATCCTCAATTCAAATCTCAACCATTCCCTCTATTCCTTCCCTTTCTTTGTATAGACTTCTCTTTTGTGTACCCTCATTATGTGAGATTAATTTTACCTAGACCTCCTCCTGCCTTCTCTGACTCCTTCTCTCCCAATATGTTCCTCTTCTCTTCCCTCTCCATTCTTCTTTTAAGATTATCAAGATACCATAGAATGATTCCCAGGCCTTATGCCTAATTAGGCTCCCTTTGTAACCCCTGATGATTATAGATTTCAGAGGGGACACAATGTTTCATCTTCCCATATTAGAATGTCAGAAATTTTATATACATTGAGTTTAGTATGTCTATGGGACATCCAGTTTAAAATGTCTAGTAGGCAGTTGGAGATCTGACACTAGAAGTTAATAGAGAGATTATGTTTTTTAAAAAAGACGATTTTGTTCCATCTTTGCTTATGCTTATTTCCCCAGTTTCTTGTTATAATTAAATAATTGTAGTGACATGAATCTCCTTGCTTTACTCTTGACCTTACTGGAAAGGACTGGTTTTCTCCATTACATGTAATGGTAGCTCTTGTTTTTAGGTAGATATTACTTACCATATTAAGGAAAATTGGATTTATTCTTATGGTTAGTAGTGATTTTGACAGATTTAAGTGTTGTGTTTTTTGCAATCGTGATTTTGGGGTGGCTAGGTGGCTCAGTGAATACAGCACTGGCCCTGGAGGCAGGAGAACTTGAGTTCAAATTTGGACTCAGACACTTAATGCGAAACTAGCCATGTGACCTAGGGCAAGTCACTTAACCCCAATTGCCCTACTTTTCCCTCTCCAAAAAGAAAAAAGAAAAAAAGAGGAAAAAAAAATCATGTGATTTTTATTGTTTTTGCTATTTATTCTGTCGCATTTATAATTTTTCTAATATTGAACCAACACTGCATTCCTGGTATAAATGCATCCGCCCTATAGCACATAATCTTTTTAATGTTTTGCGGTTGTTTTTTTTGGTAATATTTTATTTAAACTTTTTGTGTTGGTCTTCATTAGATATTTTGGTATGTAGTTTTCTTTATTTTCTTCACCTCTGGTTTAGGTGTCAGGACCATTTTTTTCTAATAGTAGGAGCTTAGTAGGATCCCTTTTCCCCCCATTTTTGCAAATAATTTATGTAATATTGGGATCCATTTTCTTTGAATGTTTGATAGAAGACACTTGCAAATCTCTGTGGTACTGGGTTGTTTTTTTAATTTCTTTTTATGCTTTTGAAATTTTCTTTTTCTGATATTGTCTTATTAAATTTTTATAATTCCTCTTTTTTTTTAATCTAGGTACTTTTTAGTTTTTAAAATACTCCTCCATTTCTTTGATCATTTTTGTTTAAATGACCAAGATAGTTTGCCGTAATTTACAGTAGCTCCCCTGGTGCCACTTATTGTGAAGGAAAAAAAAACCAAACTAATAATGTACTACATAATCAAGTCTGCTAGAAACAGTCTGAGAGAAAGATGTCTACACTAGTATAGTTCATCATATCCTCTGACATGACTGTACCCCAAAGATGATTTTATATAACATTTATAGGAATGTTGAACTAAGAGAAGATAATAAGTTGATTAATTTTGGATTAATTTTCCAGAACTACTAAGTTCCTTCCTGGACCATTCCCCTTGATTAAAAAAGAGTTCCTTCCTGTGATCATTATCTTAAGCTTGAATTTTATTTTTTAAAATTTTTAAAATTGATTTGTTTATTTGTTTTTAGTTTACAAGATTCAATTCCACAATCCCTTGAGTTTCAAATTGAGTTTCAAATTTTCTCCTCTCCTTCCCTCCTCTTTTCCCTCCCTCCCTCCCCCATGGCAGCATGCAATCAAGTATAGGATCTGCAAATACTTTCACATTGGACATTAGTCTGGTTTGTATAGAAGGGTTATAACCAATGGAGTGAACATTGGGAAAGAGGAAACAAAACTAAACATGGAAAAGAACAAGAGCATGTAGATTGCTTCAGTCTGCATTTAAACTCTTCTTTCTTGATCTTTCTCTGGATGTAGAGATCTCCTTCCATCCTGAGACTTTTAGAGTTGTCTTATAACCGTGTGTTGATGAGAAGAGTCCAGTGTTATCAAAGTTGGTCATCACACGTACGTTGTGTCTGTCATTGTGTACAAATTTCTCCTGGTTCTGCTCCTCACTTAGTATCAATTTATATAAGCCTCTCCAGGTAAATGTGAAGTCCATCTGCTCCTCATTTCTTATAGTACAATAGTATTCCATTACATTCATATACCACAACTTGTTTAGTTATGGTTTCCAGTTTTTTGCCACCACAATTAACCTTGAATTTTAAAAAGAGAAGATTGTGGTGAATCATGACCCAGTCATGTCTGGTGGGAAGACAGTGATCTTATTTAGACATGTTGTTTGGTTTTCACCCTTACTCTGTTTCAGAGGAAGATTTCAACTCTTGTTTATTCCACTTTCCTAAAGGGAAAAATCTAGAAAGAGTTTTATGTTGGAGAAATAGTATTTATTGATATTTCTAGGAAAACGTATGAGGTTTAATTTTTTTTAAAAAAATTTACTTCATTGTCCTCTACCAGCTTCTGTTGGATTTTGTTATTTTTATTTTTAAACCAGGCTTCTCTATCCAGTATTAAAATGTAAAACTGCACTAAGACTTTTGGGCTACTCTGTACTTGTTGGATTTTGTGTAGGAGAGCCAGGCTTTTCTACAACAGTTGTATAAATAGCTAGGTGACAAGTAAAAAATGAAATGGCAGAGGAAACAAAGGTTCAAGCTTCTGAGCATATCAATTTATTAAACAATTCATGCCCATTATCTAACAAATTGGGACCAGTTGCCTTCTTTAGCTTTGGCCCTGGACTCCAAATTTAGGGAGAGATAGACTTTTTTGCATTAAAAATAATTAATTCAGTAAGACTAATTAATTAAAAGAAAACAACCAAAAACTAGATAATCTTCTTTCTAATTGGAGGAAGAATTAGGGACTTTTTCTAATTGGAAAGTGAAGAGCCAACAGGTGCAATAAAATAGGTGTCTCACTCTTGTATTCAGTCAAAGTGTCTGTATTTAACCAAAGGAACATGGAAACAGTAACTGATTGACCAGTGCAGAGCTAGTTTTCAAATAAAACATATAGGTTGCTTGAGATATATAATTAGGAGAAAACTCCTTGTGTTAGTCTTTGGAACTGACTGGGTTTCTGGTTAGCATAACCTAGGTCCCTAGTTAAGGGTTTCTAAACATCAGGTAGAAGTAGTTCAGCTTTTCAGCCACGCAGAGCTAGGTTCAAACAATACAATAATTTTTTCTCTCAATTCTCACAGTTGAATTATTACAAGACAGAAGTTGGACTAAATTCATAATTGAATAGAAAGGGAACTGAGCTAGCTCCAGAATTGACTAACAAGATGGAGTCAGTATGGTTCAATCAATTCCCATAATTAACCACTTGAAGTTATAATCCCTTCAATTCTCTCTGCTATCTTAATCTTGAATCTAGTAACCATTTTTGCATACTCATTACCCCCACCACACTTCCATTTACTTTTCTGGTCTTATTTCATATTATTCACCTCATCCACATTCTGTTTCATTCATAGGTCTCCTTGCTGGTCCCTGTGTATGGCTGGATCTAATTCCCAACCTCCATATTTTGCACAGGAGACTGATTCCACCTTGTTGGGAATGCCTTTGTCATAGAAATGTTAGCTATTATTTTCACCTTGGTCTCCTAGAACAGAGCAAAGCAAGATGTGTGTAAGAGAATCCATGAGAGTGTGGGGGAAAAGTGAGTAGAACTGAAGATAGCAGCACAGCTGTTTAGCATGATTACAGTTACCACCTGTCTCCTGCTGCCTCCTCATTGTGGGCTGGGCTGGATGGTCAGCTGTGTGTGCTTCTTCCTAGGCTAGCAGAAGGGCAGACAGGCTTGCCTAGTCCCAGCACTCTCCTCGGAACTCTTCTCTCATCACTCTCTGCATTGTAGATCTCCTATATATCCTGCCCCTCGAGGCTCCATATCTGGCAGGGCAGATATTGAGCCTGAGTTTCTATCCCCCCACCCTCTATAAAGAAACAAGAGGAGCTAGCTCATTTAGGGCTTAGGAGCAGGAGAGGAACACACCTGGGAGCAGGAGCTTGTAGCTTTATCAACCAGGAACTGTCCAAATACATTGTAGCAGAACTACCCAGCTATCACTCACCTTGGAAGCATATGAATATAGTTACCCATCCGTAGGAGATTGGGGCTTGCCCACGCATCTTGACATTTGTCTGACTGTTTCATTCTTCTTTCCTGGAATAATGGTTCTCCCCAGGCCTGGGACTTTACCTC
>JAQQSU010006985.1:0-13359 GCA_028627135.1 Pseudochirops cupreus | reverse complement strand
ACTACTACCACCACCACTACTACTACTATTACTACTACTACTACCACCACCACTACTACTACTATTACTACTACTACTACTACCACCACCACCACCACCACTACTACTACTATTACTACTACTACTACTACCACCACCACCACCACCACTTCTACTATTACTACTACTACTACTACCACCACCACCACAACTACTACTACTACTACCACCACCACCACTACTACTATTATTACTACTACTACTACCACCACCACCACCACCACTACTATTACTATTACTGCTACTACTACCACCACCACCACCACCACCACCACCACTACTACTACTATCACTACTACTACTACCACCACCACCACCACTACTACTACTATTACTACTACTACCACCACCACCACAACCAATACTACTACTACTAGTACTACTACTACCACCACTACCACCACCACTACTACTACTATTACTACTACTACTACTACTACCACCACCACCACCACCACTACTACTACTATTACTACTACTACTACTACTACCACCACCACCACCACCACTACTACTAGTATTGCTACTACTACTACTACCACCACCACCACCACCACTACTACTACTACTACCACTACTGCTACTGCTATTGCTGCTGCTACTATTACTACTACTACTACTACCACCATCACCACCACCACTACTACTACTATTACTACTACTACTACTACTACTGCTACTGCTATTGCTGCTGCTGCTATTACTACCAGTACTACTATCACCATCACCACCACCACTACTACTACTATTACTACTACTACTACTGCTACTGCTATTGCTGCTGCTACTGTTACTACTACTACTACTACCACCACCACCACCACCACCACTACTACTACTACTACTACTACTACTACTGCTGCTGCTGCTGCTGCTGCTGCTGCTGCTGCTTTATTAGAGGTAAGAGATGAGAGGGTTAATAAACAAATATCCCTAGACTCCATCATTCTGTGGAATTCAAAGGAATCCTGACACCTGCATCTGCTCTCCTCTTGAACTACTTATTCATTCAACAGGCTCCTACTATGTGTGAATCACTGTGCTAAATGCTGATAACTGTACAGTAAGCCTGTGCTCCTGTGTGGATGCAGGAATCTATACTGACTCCCTTGTTCTTACTCCCGGAGGAGGAGGGCTTTTAGGGAAATCAGGCATAGGACATTAGAAGGGAAAGCTGGGATCTAGTCCAGGCCTATCCCCAGTCCCAGTAACTGCAGAGCCTGGAAAAAGGTCTAGGAAATATTATATACAGCAACTGCAATATTGTACTAAGAACGACTTTAAGTGAGTAAGTTGTTTTGTCTATTATAAATACCAAAATGACTGTAAAGGACATATAAAGAAAGACGCTCTCTGCATCCAGAGAATGAACTGATAAATAGAAGTGTATATATAATAATTTTACAAAAATATCTATTTGTGTCTAATGGTAGCCATCTTTAAGGTTGGGGAGGAGGGAAGAAAAAAAAATTTTAAATAATAATTGTGTGGTATATTTGAAAGGAATAACAAGTTGTGCATAGTAGATTTGCAGTTTCATGTACAATCATCTTTTTATTGTACTATGTTATGGAAATACTTGTTTTATTCCATAAATTAAAAATAAATTTAAAAAATAATTCTGAAAAAGAAGAAATTTACAGGATAATTTTGTGGTATATTTGAAAGGAATAGCAAGTTGTGCATAGTAGATTTGCAGTTTCATGTACAATCATCTTTTTTATTGTACTATGTTGTGGAAATGCTTGTTTTGTCCATAAATTAAAAATAAATTTTTAAAATAATTCTGAAAAAAAGAGAAAAGAAAAAAAAGGTTTGGGGAATGATCTTCCTCTAGCCAAGAGATGGAGAAAGAGATAAAAGTTCTTGCTATTCAGAGTTTTTTCATCCATAGTAGCCAATGTGAGTCTAAAACTAACAAGTTTGATTTCCAAACCAATCCAAGAAGCATTAAGTATCTACTGTGTACATGACATCGTGGTAGGCAGTAGGAGATACAAAGACAAAATGTCAAGAACTCTCTGCCCTCAAAGACCTTACATTCTACAGGGGGCATACCACACACAGACATATGATTATATACCTGATCTCTTGAGAAGGAAGAAGAGAGAGCACTAACAACTGGGAATCAAGAGAGGCTTCCCACAGGAGGCAACAAGTGATGTGAGCCTTGAAAGAAGCCTGGGACTCTAAAAGGCAGAGGTGAGGAGGGATTAACATTTCAGGCATGAAGAACGGAAGCTGTAAGCGCCAAGATCAAGAACAGCAAGACTTGTTTGACTACAGCACAGAGTATGTGAAAAGCAACAAATCAGCCTGGAAATTAAATTAGAGCCAGATTGTGAAGGGCTTTAAATACTAAGCTGAGAAGTTTGTATTTTATCCTAGATGTAATTGGGAAGTACTAAAGATTCTTGAGCAGGATAGCAGAGTAAAGAGATGATGGTTTAGGAAAATGGACTTGCTGAAGAGCTATATATAAGAAACGAGGGTCTTTAAAATCCTAAGGGAAACCACCTGGACGAGCAAAGGCCATTTCACGTTAAATGTGAATTTCTAACATTTAAAAACATTCTCAAACACCCCAAGAAAGAAAATGTTATCTCAGATATAGTCTTTAAAAAATTGGAGAGGCAGGCGTGCACAGAGACCTGGCCTCTAAGCCAGAAAGACATATTCAAGTCTTACCTATAATACATACTGGATGTGTGTGATTCTGGGCAAGTCATTTACCCTCTCTCAGATCAAAGAGTTTACCCATCTGTATCAGTAGAGGCAGTTTTCTTGAGAGGAGTTCCCTTTAGCCAAGAAAATATAGATCCATCCCAAAAATAAAAATGGCAATCAGATATTTCCTCAGATCAAAAGTTCAGAAATTTTAAGAGTGGATTTCACTTCAATTCCTTGATGTGCTGATCAAAAGGGAATTCAGATTGTTAGAGCTGGAAGAATCCCAATCTATGGATCATTTAGTCCAAACATCTCATTTGAGAGAAGAGGATGAACACAGAAATGGGAGGAGGTAAGTGATTGCATTTCTAGGTGTGATGAGATTCACCCTTTATTTCTCAAAGCAAAGGCAATCTCATCAACAGGAATATTGATGTATTGGGCTGCTCCAAATGGGTACCAGATGGCACTGACTTCAAAGTGTCCTGGGTATTCTGGGAAATCCACAAGCAAATCGTAAATTGAAGAAGTCTGGCAAAATGTTCTAGAACAGTAATTCACAAAATGCAGCACATGCCCTGGTCTCACGACTGATTCATTTTGACAGTGTAAAGGCATCTACACTTTTGTTTCTGGCATAAATTAATTTACTGATGGCATTGAATTAAAACAAGACATCATCTCTTTACTATTATATCCAAAGTGTTGCCAGTTTCCCCATTCATTTTGGTCAGGGTTTTGTGCTGTGAAAAGAGGAAACGGGTGAGTTAAATCATCTGCAATGTCATAGAATGTTAGAACTGGAAATGACCTCAGAGGTCATCTAGTCCAACCTTCCCCAACCAAGAATACCTTTGTAGCACCAATCTGACAATAGGGGCAATATCTCGCACAAGTATGGTGTCCAACAGAGGCCACACCCTCCACTCTTCACTCAGTATGTTGTTCTGATTCACTCACCCTCAGTCCACACTCTGGCTAACAAGCATGAGAGTTTTCCTGGAATGGAGAGACTAGCCACAGCTACAATCACACTTCTCTCTCTCTCTCTCTCAGTCTCTCTCTCTCTCTTTCTCTCTCTCTCTCTCTCTCTCTCTCTCTCTCTCTCTCTCTCTCTCTCTCTTTCCTTCCCTCCCTCCCTCCCTCTCTCTCCCTTGTCCCCAAGGCAAACCTGGTGTGGGGATATACACTCTTACTTCTTAACACTTCAGTTCCTGAGCCCCCACTGGTGTGCTGCCCATTTATACAAAATTGGTCACAATAACACCATTGACTCTTCAACTTGAAATATTTACTTAACATGAAGGTAGGGGCAAAAATAAATTTTTTTTTGGCAGAATGGGGGGAGGCAAGGCAACTGGGGTTAAGTGACTTGCCCAAGGTCACACAGCTAGTAAGTGAGTCAAGTGTCCAAGGCCAGATTTAAGCTCAGGTGCTCCTGACTTCAGGGCCAGTGCTCTATTCACTGTGCCATCTAGCTGCCCCCCAAAATAATTATTATGCAATAGAAGGCAAGTGTAGGAATAATCTAAAAATTTATACTCAGTAGAAATCAACAGCAGGAATAATAATAATATTTACTCAATACAAGGCAAGAACAGGACAATTACAACTGTCCACCAATGCAGGCATTGTCCTTGAAGAATAAATAATAACTGAGAAATTATAAATAAAATAACTTTGAGGGGACTAGAAAGGGATCATATCAGGAGAGTTGGGATCATACCTCACAGAAAGATAGAATTGTTGAGTTTTACATCAATTTTACATCAGTTTTACATAAGGTAGAGGTGAGTCCCTGCAATCAACCAATCAAGTGTCTATTTTTGTGTTCAAATACTGTGCCAAGCACTGAAGATACAAAAACAAAAGGGAAACTTCCCTTTCTGGAGGGGGACATTCTATTAGGGAGGACAACATGTACAAATATATGTATATACAAATTAAATATAAGGTAATTTGGGGAACATCTGGGGAGGTCATAAAGACCTCATGTAGAGGGTGGCATTTGAGCTGAGCTTGGAAGAAAACTATAGATTCTAAGATGCATAAAGAAGGAAAAAGTGCAATTTGGGAATGGGAAAAGGTCAGTACAAAGACATAGAGGTGGGATATGGAACATCACATAGAAATAACAGCATGATCATACATCTAGTATGTGTTAGTGGCAGAACTTGAACACAGATCTTCCTCACTTCTAGGTTGGCATTCTGTCCGATACCCATGCTACTTCTATCCACTATATCTCAGACATAACTTACACAGAGTATGCACTTAATAAATGTTTGTTGAATTGAATTAACAATCATTTCATGAATGCATGAAGGCAGCATATTATAATGGAATGAAAACCGAATTCAGAATCAGAAGACCTGTGTTTGAATGATAAGTCTGCCGTTTCCCATGTCAAAGAGTTTGAGCAGGTTTCTTAACTCCTCTGAGCCTCTAATTCTGCATCATAAAATGAAAATAATAATACTTACCTTTTTCTGTAAGGTTGTGATGAGAATCAAAAGAGAAAGTATTTGTGTAATCATAAAACATTGTACAAATTTAACTTATTATTTTTCATTTCCCCACCTAAATTAAAACACCTTAAGAGGAAGGATCATATATCATACTTCCTTATTCCCCACTTCCACCATTTCTCCTCCTCAGTGACTAGCACACTACTGAGAATGTAGTAAATGCTGGGTACACATGAAAATCACGGAAGCTCTGGCTTGGAAAAGACATTTAAAGTCATCTAGTCCTACTCCAATCTAAAGTATGAATTCCCTCTGCAACATTTTTAGAAGTAAATGGCTTCCCCCCCCCCCCAAGTAAATTGCAGTACTAGAAAGGCAATAGAACAATGATGGTACCCAGAACAAAAAAATCTGACAGCAAGCATTTGTTAAAGACTGATAGAATAAATCAAAAATACAAAAAAAAAAAATGCAGTACCATTCTTAACATCAAAACTCCCACATAGAGATGTCCTAAAATATAGAAATCCCACCTCCTTTCCATCTTAACAGGTAGTACCATGGGTGATTTGCTTTAAATTGTCCTGGGTTTGCATTCTAAATAATGAATAACTGGTTCTTGTGCATAGTTATAAGAAACCGACCAACTCTGAAATGAAGGTCATCCTACAGTTGTATTTACACAACTTGTGAGAGGCAGGTCCATTCTAGAACACCACTTTTAATTCTTCTCAAAAATATTATATAAGGGCGATGAAGTGGCACAGTGAATAGAGCACCAGCCCTTGAATCAGGAGGACCTGAGTTCAAATCTGGCCTTAGACCCTTAACACTTACTAGTCATGTGACCTTGGGCAAGTCGCTTAACCACAATCGTCCTGCCTTCTCCCCTCCAAAAAGCAATATATATGCATATATATGTGTGTATCTATATCTATCTATCTATCTATCTATCTATCTATATATCTATATATATATATATATATATAAAACCTAAGAAGCCAGATTGCAATATTATAGCAAGTAAGCAAGTGAGACTGCTGACATAAGATACACATGACAAAGATCCACATCTATCCAGATGGGCTTTTCATCACAGGGCACTCCAAAACCAGGTGATTCCTAAAAGTGTTTGCCATTAACAAAAGTTTGGAAGTATCTGTGCTAACAGGTGGAGTCAGGGGGAAATACGGTATTACGACAAGTCTTAATTGGGGCCATTTGTAACAATTCAATCAGGAACAGGGCAGTCCACAAATGCAGGAAACATGATTTGTGAAACACAATTAGCAGCCTCCATTTGAAAATCTCCAGTGATCAGGAATCTCTATCAGCCCATGCCATTTCTCTACAACTCCATTTGTCATTAAGTTCTTGCATATTCTTTCAATAGATATGTGTAGGAATGCCCTCTAATGACACTGGAAAACATCTATGCCTGTGGATCTTGTATGATTCTTGTGCATATCCTCCCATAAATCCTCCACAGAGGAGCCACACCAACATTCTGAAGGCCTTCTTCTCATTTTCCAGTGGAGCAACATGAGCCATCAATCAGTTATTCCTTACTTGCAACAGGTGACCAAGCTACCTTTTTTCCAGTCCTATATCTTTCTAATGGCATCCTTTGCACTGCTTCTACACAATTATTCATTTGTAATGTGTTGTAGGTGACTCATTCCCTTCATGGGCCTCTTTCCATTTCACTTTGATTGACCTTTGACTTCAATTCTTTGGAGACTGTGGTATTTGTGCCTTAAACACCAGAAGAATATCACTAAAAAAGATGAGCTTTCATGGCAGGTAGAAGTTTAGGGTCATTAAAAGTGTAAAACTAGTTTCCAGAATTCATCTGGCTTACTTATCTTCCAATTCTGAATTCTATTCCATCCTTCTGCAGCATCTTTCAAGATGTGTATGCTTGATAGACTGGTTCTATGGGTTATATATCCAACTGTATTTCATAGGGTGGACAACAGGCATTCTCCATCCACTATCTTTTTTCTTCATTGTGGATAGTTAGAATGAATTTTTAGAGTGATTATATATCTCATTTAGGAAGCTCTGTCCGACAGACATTAGGAAGTCACTGAAGATTCTTGAGCAGGGAGATGATGTGCTCAGATGTGTACTTTAAGAAGACTATTTTGAAAGCTATGCAGGGAATAAAAGCCTAGAAACAGGAAAATCAGGTTGAAGGCATTGCAACAATACCTATGAAAGGTGGTAAAGGACTTAAGTCGTGTGATAGCCTCATGAAAAAATAGGAAAATGACAGAAACCAGAAAGACTATGGAGGTAGAATTGACAGCAATCAATTAGATATGGGGGTGGTGGTGAGTGAGAATGAAGAGAAGAATGACTCTGGGGCTGTGAACCTTAATGACTAAGAAGATGGTGGTGTCCTCAACAGAGCTAGGAGAGTTTGGAAGAAAACAAAATTTGGGAGGAAAGATGATGAATTTTTATGTGGACATGTTGAATTTAAGATGCCTATCAAGAGATAGAGTGTCTAGCTGGCAGTAAGTGATGCAAGGCTAAAGCCCAAGAGGAAGAGGCAAGCTCAATATGTACATTTGGAAACCATCTACAAAGAAAGCATAACTGAAACCATGGGATCACCAAGAGATAGGATGTGGAGAAAGATAAAAAGGGGGAAAGTATGGATAGTATTCATACTAAGGAAAGGCAACAAAAAATGCGTCAGTTAACCATTAATCCACTCCTCACTCATCCATACACAAAAGCGATGAGAATGCTTCACATGTGAGATTAGTTTTATAAATTAAGGGTATCTTTGATGAAAATAGGAGAAGAGAGGAGGCAAGCTTTTATAGTGTATTCAGCAGTAGAACATATGTTCACAATCACACAACAGACCAACAGTTTTAGAAAACACAAAATCCCACTGTTTATTATTGATTGATTACACCCCCTTCAAAAAAAAAAAGAATTTACAATTTAAGAATTTACCTTAAAAGGTTCTTCTCCACGCGCAGCTAAGTGGCACAGTGAATAGAGCACTGGCCCTGGAGGCAGGAGGACCTGAGTTCAAATGTGACCTCAGACACTTAACACTTACTAGCTATGTGACCCTGGGCAAGTCACTTAACCCCAATTGCCCTCTAAAAAAAAAAGAATCAGAAAAAAAAAAGGTTCTTCTCCAAAAGTGAAGAAAAGTACAGAAATAAACATTCATGCCAATAATCATATTGTTTGAAGAATCCAACATTTTCCCCTTTTGAGAGAAACAGTATAACCTAGAGGAAAGAACATGGGATTTGGAATTAGAGGTGAGGGATTGGAATCTTGGCTCTACTACTTGACTATATGACCTTGGACAAATCACTTAACTGAGACCCCTCATCTATGAAATAAAGAGTTGGACTAAATGGACTAAACTAAGTTCCCTTTCAACTCAAAATCCTATAATAGTGTGAAACTGAAAAAATATTTGCCTTTCTCCAATTGCTTGGCACGTCTCCTCATTTCCACAGTTCCTCAAGATCACTTAATAGCAATTCATCAATAATATGCCCAAGTCCTTTCAGTACCTAGTAAAATAGTACATAGGACTGGTTGAAAAAGTCAGATCCTGGCCCTGTTATTTATTATCTGCACATCCTCCACAAAGCCAAACCCTCTCTCTGCACCTGTATCCTCATCTGTAAAAGAAGGGGTTACCAAGAAAGTTGTTCATAGGGAAAAAAGAGACATATGGATATAAAATACTCCTCAAACATTATTTGTGATAGCAAAGACTAGGTGGCTTCATAGTGATTGGGAAATGACCAAACAAATTATGATATATGAATGAAATGGAATATAATTGAGTGAAGACTAAGGCTTGAAAGAAATGTCGGAAAGTTTCTATGACATTATTTGGAGTGGAAAAAGCAAAACCAAAATAATATTATATGCATTTACTACAATTATATAATTAATGACAACAATAACACCAAGTCCTTCAAGGTAAGTTCACAAAAAGGAGAATCAAAAAGATTATGAAAAAACAATAGATAAAATTATTACTCTATTTAAGTCAGTATAGAAATCTTTGGGGTAAGGATTAATAATTGGCAAATGACAGAAGTGGTTAGACTCATATGCAATTATTTACAAATTTCTTTTTGGTTTAATTTTGTTCATTTTTCTTTTCTTATGCTTTTATTTCTACATTTGAATACCTATACTTGTCAATGAAAGTTAAAATAAAGTTTATCTTATAAATAAATATAATAAAATAAAATAAGGTAAGGGGCTTAGAACAGCTGATCTCTAAGGGCCCTTCTAGCTCTCAAAACCCTAGCTGTGTTGATATTGGTTTTGTTGTTGTTCAGTCACTTTTCAATTGTGTTGACTCTTCATGACTCCATTTGGGGCTTTCTTGACAAAAATATTGGAATGATTTGCCATTTCCTTCTCCAGTTCATTTAACAGATGAAAAAACTGAGACAGAGTTAAGTGATTTACCTAGGGTCACATGGCTAGTAAGTGCCTGAAGTCAGATTTTAACGTGGGAAGAAGAGTCTTCCTAACTCCAGGCCTGGCACTCTACCCACTGTGCCACCTAGTTGCCCAAAACCCTAGTTAGAAAACCAATTTATTAGTGCAAGTTATGCCACTAACTCATATCATGACCTTGAACAAGTTATCTCTGGGCCTCATATTTTTTCCTCTGAAAATTTAAAGATTGGACTAGATGATTTTGCAACTAACCTTCTATAGTTCTATGATTCCAGGGAAGACCATCTATTTTATTTCCCAGGGTTGTGCTCCATGTCAGCACTACGGACAGAGAACTCCATATGATGAATATGATCAAGAAGGAAGGATGGAAGAAAAAAAGGAGTCCCGTGGAGTAGAAACACAAGAAAAAATGGAGATCCTCCTACCAGGCAGAAAAGAAGTTGGAATACTAAGGGAAAAGTTGTGAGAGACAGAGAATGGATCCCAAAGGACAAAGCTGAAGAGAAAATTGAGAACTCTCCAGGAAAGATCTTGGTGACCTAGAAAGGGAATAGCAGAGGAAAGTAAAGGCAAAATTGTAGGAGCAGTTAAAGGAAGAAATGAAAAAAGTGCTAAGAAGTCCTGCTACTGTGGCAGTATGAGACATTCCTAGGCTGAAAACCAGGAAACCTGGAATCTAGCCTCAGCCCTTCCACTAGCTAAGGGCATAACCTTGGAAGAGTCACATTAGACCTCAGTTTCCTCGTCTTTGAAATGGATAGAACAATGTCTGTCCTATACAGTGGGAACATCATGAGGATATAATTAGAAGATAGCTAAGAAAGAACTTTCAAATGATATAAAAGTATCGGTTCCCTTACTATTATTTTGGAAGTTGGGAACAAGATGGTTGTTAGATATTAGGAAAGGAGAGGTAGAGAGGCACCAAGGGGCATATCCTTAATTAGAAAGGGGAGAGAAAGATTTGGTAGGCTTTTTGGAGAAAATAAATAAGAAATCAGTAAATAGGTTCTTTAGCAAGAGTTTTTAACAAAGCACAATGAGTAGGTTAGGGTGGAAGATGAAAAAGGAAAGGAGAAAAGATACTAAGAATAAATCAGTCCTGGAAGAAGCAGTAGAAGTTGGATCACATTACATGGACAAAAGGATGAAAATAGATTCCATGTATCAAGGTTAATGGGATGGAGCATTTTCTTCTAGAGAAAGAAAGACTGATGTGTGACATTCTTTGTGTTCAATACAATTTCTGTCTCTACTGGGCTTGTATGAAAAGGAAAGAAATAAAACAATGGATCTAAATTAATTTACTTATCCAACAAAGATTTTAAATACCTACTGTGTGCAAGGCTCTATGTCAGGTACTCCATACAAAGATGAATAATTCAATTTTCAAAAAAACTGTATCTACTATATACAAAAGCTGAGGCAGCATGGTATGGTGGGTAGAGGGACAGCCTTGAAATCAGGAAGACCTTGGACCAAGTTCTGCCTTTGAAACATGATAGTGTTTGACCACGGGCGAGTCATATAAATTTTCAGTGCCCCCAAGCAATTCTCTGAGACTGTAAATTACAGATAAGATGTAAATCTTCATTAGAACAGTTAGCAGCTCCCTATGCTAATGAAATCACAGGCAGGTCTGGATTAAAAACAAAAGTATAAATAATTGTACTGGGCACTCGAGATACAAAGATAAAAATATAAGAGAGAATTTCTGGTCTCATTGAACTTACAACGTAAGAAGGAAGATAAGTTTAAGGTAGTACAATGGAAACAGTCCTGAATTTGGAGTTTGAAAAATGTGGGGTCAAATCCCAGCTCTGCTTTTTATCATCTGTGTAACCTTGGGCAAGTTACCTCACTTCTCTGGACCTTAGTTTGACCATCTCAAAAAATGGATGGGTTGAACTAGATGATCTCCACTGTCCCTTTTGTTGCTAAGTATATCATCCCATGAACTACAATACAATGTAGTATTTGAAGAGGGCACATATGTATCCATATTTCCCTCCCTATTCTTATACTCTAAGTTTGAGCCCACTCTTCCCATATGTTCTGTATATTTCTGGAAAAATTCACCCCATGTTGGAAGGAAGGAGTAATGTTTTATACCTAATGCATTTGTTATGCTGTCTGAGTAAATGTCTTTGCAAAATATGAATTGAATCTAGAGGGTGATTGTTAATGAGAATAAGACTAATGAGGGATCATGAGTATAGGAATGCAGACTTATAGAGTTACCCCCTAGAACCTAAGGTACCCTCTAAGGACCTAATGGGTGAATGTGAGCAATAAGTAGAAGAAGGACTTTTATGGAATATTGTATATTACATTTATCTGTTTATATCTTGGGTTCCTTGAGGGGACAGAGTGTTTTTGCCTTGCCTTTCTATCTCCAGGGCTTAGCTCAGCACCTGGCACAGAGCAAACATTTAATAAATGCTTTGTTGACTTTTGCTTCAAAAGCACCTGTGCCTCCACAACTGTGTCACATAGTTAGTATTGGCATCATCCTTGTTTTTCAGACAGGGAAACTAACCCTGAGAGGTGAAGATACTTGCGCAGAATCACACAGCTAGGAAGTATGAGAGTAGAGGATGAAGATACTCTGATTAGGTGGGACCTAAGGAAAAGTCAGAAATCACCCTTCCCATATCTGAAAAACATTTTAAGGCTGAATTAATAGACCTTAGATTTTTCTGTTTTCAGGTCCCCTAGTTCTTCACCCTCACCCTCAAGTCCCCAAGATGTTTTACAAATGTGCCTGCCACTTCCATTATCTCTGCTACCATCTGGGCATGTGGCCAGCTGTTTGATTTCTCAGGGTGAGAAATAAGGTTCCTTCAATTCCTTACCCTCACCCTCATTCCCCTAAGATGGTTTCCAAATATGTTTGCTACTTCTACTATCCCAGTTACAGTCTGGGCACCTGGCCAGTTGTCTAATTTCTCAAGGTGAGTTTGTCCAGGGACATTAAATCAATTGCCTTTTTCTCCAAATCTATTTTGGCTTCTCTAAATGCTCTCCTTACTAGGTCTCTGACATTCACATTAGGAAGAGGAAGTATGGTCCTCTGGTTTACAGAGGGTTCTATGTTTATTTCTTCCAATCCTCTAACATTACATCCCAAATTTAAAATTAGTGAAAACTGTTTCCTTGGGATCTAATTATGTTAGAACCCAAAGAGATCAAAAACATAAGAAAATAACCCATATGTACACAAATATTTACTGTAGCACTTTTTGTTGTAGCAAAGAACCAGAGAAAAAATAGGTGTCCAGGGGGGCGGAGCCAAGATGGCGGTGTAGCAGCAGCAACACATCGCAGCTCTCACATAGCCACCCCAAAATACCCATAAAATAGGACTCTAAACCAATCCTAGAACTCCAAAACGCACACAAAGATACTTCCCACTAAAGTCAGCTCGGCTACAAGGAACCATATCAGCACTGCAAACCGAAACCAGTCTGGCCTGAAGCCGCCCTGGGGGCGGCTGGACGGGAGGAGCTCAGGAGCTAAGGAGCTTCAGGTGAGCGGATTAGCAGCAGCTGTGAATGGGATTTGTGAAAGGGGGAGATAAGCAGTCAGGCCAGAAGGCCTCCAGAGCAGAAAAGCGAAAAGGCAGAGGTTTTGCACCTGCCTCGGCTTTGCAGCTTCCCGCCCGCGGCCTGCAGGCAGCAGGGGGACTGAGCGATTATTCTCAGCCAGAACT
>JAQQSU010006984.1:0-13359 GCA_028627135.1 Pseudochirops cupreus | reverse complement strand
GCAGCCAAGAAGAAACAATTTGAATATTGTGGAAACACAATCAGGATAACACAGGATCTGACAGCTTCTACATTGAGGGATCAAAGGGCTTGGAATATGATATTCTGGAGGTCAAAGGAACTGGGATTAAAACCAAGAATCACTTACCCAGAAAAACTGAGTACAATGTTTCAGGGGAAAATATGGTCATTCAATGAAGTACAGGACTTTCAAGCTTTCTTGATGAAAAAATCAGAGTTGAATAGAAAATTTGACATTCAGATACAGGAAGCAAAAGAAGCATGAGAAGGTAAACAGGGAAAAAAAATCTTAAAGAACTTATCAAGTTGAGCTATTTACATTCCTACATGGAAAAACAATAATTGTAACTTATGAAACTTTTCTCAATATGAGGATAGGTGAAAGGGTATATGGGCACATGAATACATATGTGAATGTGTGTATGTATGTGTACAGGTATGCATAGACAGAGGGTACAGGATCAATTGAATAGGAAGGGATGATACATAAAAGGTGAAATTGAGAGAGGAGAGAGGAATATAATGAGAGGAGATGGGAAGAGACAGAATGGGAAAAATTATCTCATACAGAAGAGGCAAGGGAAAACTGTTACAATGGAGGGGAAGAACAAGAAGGCAAAAGGGAATGGGTCAACCTTACTCTCACTGAATTTGGCTTAGGGAGGGAATGATATACACACTAAATAGGGTATCTTGCCCTACAGGAGAGTACGAGGGAAGGGGATGAGAGGGGGAATGATGGAGGAGAGGGCAGGTTGGGGGTAAGGTAGTTAGAATCACACGCTTTTGAAAAGGGACAGGGTCAAAGTAGAAAATAGAACAAGTGGGGGGTGGGATAGGATGGAGAGAAATATAGTCAGTCTTTCACAATATAGCCACTATGGAAATGTTTTGTGTAGCTACACACATACAACCTATATTGAATTGCTTATCTTCCCAGTAAAGGTGGGTGATGAGGGAGGAAGGGAAAGAATCTGGAATTCAAAGTTTTAAAATCAAATGTTTAAAAATATATATTATTATATTATTTTTTTTACATGCAACTGGGAAATAAGATATACAGGCACTGGAATATGGAGATCCATCTTGTCCTACCAGAAAGTCAGAAGGGTGATGGGGGAGGATATAGGAGACAGCAGATCGGGGGAGGGGTTATTCAGTGGGATTGCTGTTTTGGTGTGGTGGGTAGGGGAAAGATGGGTAAAAATTTTGTAAATCAAAATCTTGTGGAAACGAATGATGTAAACTAAAAATAAACAAAATTTACTTTAAAAAAAAAAAGAAAATCTGTGGGATTTGGGGTAGGGGTAAATCCTTTCTGGAAGAAGCATGGAAAGACATGATAAGAAATACAGAGGAGGCCTGGGTAGGCCATGATCTGCACCAATGGAAGAAAGACTCACATCAATGAGATACATTGCCAAGATCCTGGATGCATCCATCTACCAAATATCATGATGTGGATAGATAAGGGCTAGCAGATACAGCGGCTTCCTAGAGCCAGCCTAAGCTCTATGAAGGGCTTGCATTGGTTTATTATGAGAAGTCTGTGTCCACTGGGGTACTCTAACAACTGCTGGGAGAGTAAAGAAGATACAAATTTTCTCTCCATTTCTTAGCTGCTGTTTTACCTTCGTGCAGCAGAAAAATAGAAAGACCAAGGGGAATAGCTAAGAACAGTGTCTCTCTGCTAAGTGAAGTGGCTAGAGTGCTGGGCCTGAAGTCATCAAGAGTCATCTTCCTGAATTCAAATTTGGCCTCAAACACCTATTAGCTGTGTGACCCTTAACTCACTTACCTCTGTTTGCCTCAGGTTCCTCATTTGTAAAATGAGTTGGAGAAGGAAATGGCAAATTATTCCAATATCTCTGCCAAGTAAACCCCAAATGGGACCATGAAGCAACGGACGTGATTGAACAATAATGTTTACCCTCCACTTCCTGGCTGCTGTTCTTCCTTCAAGCTGCAGAAAAATAGAAAGACCAAGGGGAGTAGCTAAGAATGATGTGTCTCTCCTAGGAATTCAAACACTTCCCATAAATGCTTTTCCACAGTTAGGAGGAGATAATTTTCTGCCTAATTCCTAAGGAATAGTGACCCCCTCCCTTCTGGTCTTGAGCTGGGCATATTCCATGCACAATAATTTGTATGTAATGCTTAACTAACCTACTCTACACTAAATGGTGCTAAAAGCGCTTAGAACTTCCGGGGGAGGGGGAGAAAAACTGAAGGAAACAACATTCCTAATGTCATAGAAGTAGAGGTGAGCATGGACGGGGTGGAGTTTCCTCAGGGAGGATATGAGCTGTCTTTAAGTGTCTGAAGTACTGTTATGTGGAAGAGAGATCAGCTTTATTCTATTTGGTCCTAGAGAACAGAGCTGAAAGCCTTTGCAAGGAGGTTTATTGACATCTGATGTAAGGGGAAAACTTCCTATTGATTAGAACTGTCAAAAAGCACAATAAGCTTCTTTTGGGGTCTTTCAGAGGGGCCTGGATGAGCACTTGTTGGGGTTATCACAGACAGTGTTCCTGTTCATGTCTGGGTTGGACTAGACGCCCTCTGAGACTCCTCCCCATTCTAAGAGTCTCTGCTTTAGTGATTCTGTGATTCACCTTCACTGTAGAATGAGATACTGCTCTTTCTCAAAGCCCCATGCCTCACCCTCCATGGGGGAGGTGAGAGAGTGATAACAGCTCTAGTGGCAATGACAGCAATAGTAACACCTGGTCTTCCTGTGACACCTCCAGCTTCTCAAAGCTCTTTCACATTCTAGGTGTGACTGACTAGATAGAGTGATGGAGCTGATTTCCATAAGTCACATGAATATCAGTCCCCTCACTTCATAGTCACCCAGTATATACAAAACTACAAGATATCAGAGCAAGAAAAGACCATAGAAATTATTGGCAGTGTACGACAGAGAAAACTGAGGCTGCAGGGGAAGGACAGTGACTTACCCAAGGACATATGGCATATTATCAACAGAGGAAAAACTCAGGTCTTCTGATTTTGCCATCTCAAGTGTTCCATAACCGAATGTCTCCTCTTTGAAATATGGAGATCATTGTGTTGTTGTTCAGTTGTTTTCAGTCATGTCTGACTCTTTGTGACCCTATTTGGGGTTTTTTTGGCAAAGATACTAGGATGGTTTGCCATTTCCTTTTCCAGATCATTTTACAAATGACAAAACCAGACAAATGGAGTTAAGTGACTTGTCCACAGTCACACGACTAGTAAGCGTTTATGGCCAGATTTAAACTCAAGAAGATGAGTCTTCCTGACTTCAAGCCCAGCACTCTTTCCTGAGATCATAGGACCATAGATTCAGAGCTGAAAAGGAACTACAAAGGCCATTTAAGCCAGTCCCTTCATTTTTCAAAGGAGGCTGCTGAGGGTCAAAGAGGTGAAGGGATTTGCCCTGGTTAATACTGCAACTAGTATTTGAGGCAAGACTTGAATCCAGGCCTTCCTCACAGAAAGTCCAGCACTCTACACATCATATGGTACTAAGTCTGAGGAGCATCATCAATGAAGAGTGAATGGAGCCCATCCTCTAACCATGACAGATTTAAACCACAAATGGCTAGGAGAGAGGGTAATTTAAGAGGTTCAAGAAAGACTCTTCTCAACAAAGGTAAAGCCTTGAAAGACTTGTTCTGGCATCTGAAATTCCCCCACCATAAAGCCATTGTCTTGTGTTGACTCAATTGCCTCCAAGAGGCTAATGGTTAACTAACGCATTAACTAAGGCCACTAACACAATAGCTTAAATGTATTTGTGGTTAAGAACTATAGAATCACAAAATTTCAGGGTCACAAGGTACCCCAAGATGATTTAGTTCAACTTTCACCTTAGAAAGACTTCTCTAACAATATACCCAACTAATGGGCAGTCAGTCTTTGCTGAATATCTCCAGTTAGTGGGAACTCACCGCATTGCATTCTATTTTGGCTTAGTTCTGTTAGGAAGATTTTCCTCCCTCATTTCTCCCAGATATTTTTCATTCTGTCCTCTTCCACATGAGAGCCCTTCAAATATGTGAAAATATCTTTCTTGCACCTACCCCACCACCTAGGTTTCTTTACTCATGGTCAAACATCCCCAGTTCCTTCAACTGAACTTTATATGTCATGGTCAAACTTCACTATCTTGGTCATGCTCCCCTTGACAATGTCCAGTTTTTTGACAGATTTCCTAAAATGAGTCCCCCAGAACTGAAGACAAAATTCCAGATTAGGTCTCTCCAGATCACAGTATATCTGTACAATCCCCTCCCTAGTCCAAAACAGTAGACCTCTCTTAACACAGCGGAAGACTAGATTTTCTGGTTTCCATTTCATACAATTTACCTTTACTGTACTTACCTAGTAAAACCTCCTAATACTCTTCAGAGAAACTGCTATCTAGTCATACTTCCCCAATTTTGCATTTTGGAAATCAACTTTTTAAAAATTAAGTGTAATGTTTTATATCTTTTTTTTTTTTTGCTTTTTGGAGGGGGGAAGGCAGGGCAATTGGGGTTAAGTGACTTGCCCAAGGTCTCATGGCTAGTCCAGGGCTGGTGCTCTATCCACTGTGCCACCTAGCCTCCCCAATATTTATTTTTATACTGTTTTGTTTTATTAGATGTGACTTATCTTGCTACCTAAACTATAACTTCTTGTATCCTCTCTGTCATTCAATGTGTTAACTCTTACTGACTACTTTTATATTATCTCTATACTTTTACTCAAGTTATTGATAAAAAAAACAACCATTCAATTACATTGGGCTAAGCATTATCATGTGGAAGAGAGATCAGCAACAAGAGAGATCTCATTCATAATTGATATTAACCCAATAATGTCTACTCTTTATGTCTGGGCATCAAATTAATTCCAAATCCACCCAAATGTATTCTTGTCCAAATCATATCACTCCATCTTAGCCAAAAAAGTAGGATAAGTTTTATCAGTGTCTGGCTATAATCTCCCAAACTTGCCTTGGCTTGAGGTCATGGGGAAACAGAAAAATAAAGATGAGTAAGTTCATAGGATCTATGGCTAAAAAGGAACGTAATGCTCAAGTAAGCTCCTCCACAGAATATAAGCTCCTTTAGGGCAAGGACTGACATTTTGGTTTTTTCGGGTTTTTCCCATCTATATCTCCAGTACCTAGCATAGAGCCTGTCATGATAATCACTTAATAAATGCTTGATCCATTAATTGATGTAATTCTGCTTCCTTGATTTAATGGATGGAAAAACTGTGACACAGAGTGGTTAAAAATTTGCCCAAGATCACAGCATTTTTCATGAAGGAAGGCAGGAAGACAGTGTTGCTGCCTGGGCCTGGGTAGGCAGAGTCTGCCTGAGGTAGAGAAAGTACAGGGAGGACTTTTGCACAGCTTGCACACGAGAGGGTACTAGATGTCAGAATTGGGGTGTCAGAGAAGGTGACTGAAAAGTAGAAGACTGTATGAGAGGGGAAGGAAAGGGGAAGGGAAGTAAGAAGATAAACTCTACATCCTTTAAAAATAAGCCAAAAGCAGCTCAGCTTTTCTGTGTTATATTTGTTGTTGTTCACTCATTTCAGCTGTGTCTGACTCTTTGTGACCCCATTTGGGTTTTCTTGTCAAAGATCCCAGAGTAGTTTGCCATGTCCTTTTCCAGCTCATTTTACAGATGAGGAAACTGAAGCAAAGAAGGTTAAGTGGCCTGCCCAGGATCACACAGCTGCTAAGTGTCTGAGACCAGATTTAAACTTATTGAAGATGAGTCTTCTTGACTTCAGGTCTGGCATTCTGTCTGCTGTACCACTTAGCTGCCCCTGTGCTGTGAGTAGGCAGTATAAACAATCTGTCTAGAAACTGTTCTTTTTAACTGCCTACACAGAGCATGGAGAAATAGCATGGTGCATTGGCTAGAGAATGACTTGGTTTCAAGTCCTACCTCTGAGACATACTGGCCAGGTGACTGTGGGTAAGGGGCTTAACTTCTCAGAGCCTCCAAGACAAGATTATAAATTCAGTTGTTAATGAAATTGAAATTATGCATGTATATGTATAATTAAATTGAAATTATAAGTCAGGGATCAATGCTACTGTGCATTGGTAGAGGGCATTTACTCCTTGGTGTGTTCCCTATATCAATGAAACCAAAGGTCAGGGAAAAACACGCAGAGAAAGAAGGGCACTGATCAGGTGGGGGCTCATTTCTCCAGAATCGCAGGAGTTAACGAGAGAAAAGAAATGAGGTATCAGTGGAGCACTGACTATCTCCCAGAACCACAAATATAAATGCTCGTGCTTACTCCAACCCTGAGCTTCATCCTTCCCAGAGCTAAACTCTACCCAGGAACATAACTTTTAATATTAACCCTGCCCATAACTAACCCAAATTCTAATCATGATTGTAAACTTCACAAGGGCAGAAAAAGGAGTTTATCAAAACTTTGTCTTTGCCCATTCCCTTTCACACTATTCTGCACAAAATCAGCACCCACGTGTTCAACTGAATTTAAAAAATGAATGCATGAAATGCTAATACTAACCCCTCAAACACTAGCCCTGCCCCCATTTCTGAGCCCTAAATCAGTCCGAATCAGTCCTTACCACTAATCTAACAGTAAACCTAATATGCTTGTCATACTACCCTCCCTAGATGCAAACTCCAAATTTGACCCAGAACCTGCTAATCTAAAACTAATCAGACTGTAAGCCTAATCAGAAAGGCAATCTTCACTTTAATCTTGTTTTTAACCTCATTAACTACACAAATCTAACTCTATTCCTAAATAAAAATCCTAACCCAATCTTTGAACTTGTAACAGTTTGTCTCTCCAGGATCCTCCAATGGGAATCACCATTTACGCAGCCAAAGGTCCAAAGGGTGGAACTCTGATTCCCATTCACAGGCCTTCTCTTCTGCAACCAGGGCTTGCGCACTGCAACATGAGACAGACGAGCCGGGGGGAACTTGGAATCTTCCAAAGTTAAAGATATTTTTATTCCTCTTCCCTCTCTTGATGTGGTGAAGGGAGAAGACAGGATCCAGCTCCATCTGGAGCAGAGGGGGCTTTTTTTCTGTGGTTGTCAGATGAGTATCAAAGGGCAGTCTTGAGAATCTGGACCTGAAAAAGAGCCAGCTCTACCCTCCTCTTCTCACCTCTCTCTTCTTTTACCCTTCCTCTCCTCTGACGCCCTCTTCTTTTCAGCCCTGGCCTCTGCTCTTCTAACTCTCTCAAGTCTCTCCTCTCTTCCTCTCCTCTACCCAATTCTCTCTCTACTGTCCTCCCCTGCCGCTATCTCTCCTCCATCCTGTCCTTCCCATCTCCACCTCCCCTACCCCCCCCCCCCACATAGTCTGGCTCCCACTCTCAGGCCTGCAAAGTCAGGTGAGGTTGTCTGGAATTTCCCATCAGTCATCTCTGGCTTTAGTAACCATTGCATAGCTATTAATTTTGACAACTTCAAGCATCATGGGTTACCTGCAGCAAAATAGAGCCCATGCCCACTGAATGTTCCAGGGGAGTAGCAAAAGATGGGGATGCTGGATACTTGGAGGAAGGAACCTCCAAGTTTACAGCTGAGTGAGGCTTCTTCTAAAATAATACAGTAACTTTACTGAACTTAGGGCTCTGTTCTCCCAAATACTTACGGTTCCTGCCACAAAGCACATTTTGATTTTTTTTCAGTCAACTTGCTATTTAATGTCATGCAGATGGCTACCACGGTGTTTACTCTGGAAATTTCTCAAAATTAAGAATTGGCAACAACAATAACACATTTATACAGCCCTTTAAGGTTGACAAAGCACTTGGCAATCATTTCATTTGGTCTTCACAATAATCCCAGGAGGAAGGGGCTGCTAATGTGCCTATTTTACGTATTTGAAAACAGAGGCTCAGAGAGGGTAAATGATTTGCCAATAGTCACAGAACTAGGATCTGAGACAGATTTGGAGCTCAGACCCCGTGGCTATAAAGCCAGAAATATATCCATTAATCCATGCTGGCAGAATATATGAAGGCCTTTAAAGATCATCTGGTATAAACTCCCCTCCCACCACACACATACACACACACACACACACACACACACACACACACACACACACACACACACTTTTTACAGATGAGGAAACTGAGACCTATAAAGAAGAAGCAACTTTCCCAAAGCCTCCCAGTTATTAAGAGGGAGAGCTGGAAGACATGCCCACATCCTCTGAGCCCTCTGACTCAAAGTCTGATTCTTTTTCTGTTATTCTAAAAGCCTTGCTCTTCTTGCTAGGGAGTCTTCCTACTTGTGACCTGATAGGAAGAGTGGCCATTATGCCCCAATGAGATGTCAGTGATACGGTTCCTTAGCTGAGGGCCCAGAGTGACCCTCTGTGCTTTGCTGGTGAAAGCCATCACACCTGCAGCTGATGGAAGGAGCGGCCCCATAGGATACCTCACTTATTTAGAGAACCAAGGCCAGTGGTTGGATCTGATTGAATAATAATATTAACTCACATTTCTGTGGCAATTGAAAGTTTACAAAATGCTTTCCTCACAACCACAATGTGAAGGAGGTCTTTCTGCTGACTGCAATCCCCATTTTATAAATGAGGAAAACAAGCCTCATGATATCCTCATGGTCAGACAGCAATTTAGTGTCAGGCTCAGGATTCAGTTTTGTCTCCTCTTCTTTAACTATACTAACTAGACCAGGGATGTGGAACCCACTGCGTCAAGACTATGTGTGGCCTTCTAGGTTCTCAAGTGCGGCCCATTGACTGAATTCAAACTCCACAGAACAAATCCAATTCCCACCAATCCAACCCCAGCCCTGAACTAGGCGATCTTGAGTGACTTGAGGACGAGGGTTGCCCATCCTTCTCTGAGACCTAGATTCAATGCAACTCTTGGTCATCTTTGGGTTCAGTCTCATTCCAAAGCAGTGAATGTCCTCAGGCCGCCATGATTACTAAATGATTACTAATCTCACCTTCCCAGGAAACCTGGCAAAGTAGTGTCCTTGCCTAGGCTTCAACCCAGCCATCTCCATTCAGACAGCTTTGTTGTTATTATTCAGTTGTTTTGGTCTTGTCCAACTGTTCAGGATCCCACTTGGGGTTTTCTTGGCAAAGATAACAACATTGCCATTTCCTTCTCTGGCTCATCTTGCAGAAGAGAAGACTGAGGCAAAGAGGATGAAGTGACTTGCCCAGGGTCACACAGCTAGTAAGTGTTTAAGGCTGGATTTGAACTCAGGTCTCCCTGTTTCCAGACCCAGTGCTCCACCTACTGCACCATCTAACTGCTCTATTTAGGCAAAGGAATGAAGGCAAACACCACGATCAATGATTATCCCACCTTTGTATGTCACCTACTTCTACACATTGTGTACAACAGCTAAATTGGATGAATCTAATCCTTGAACATCCTGAACTTTCTCATCTCTGTCCCTTTGCTCGTAGCATTAACTGTGCCTGAGATGCCCTCTCTCCTCCTTTCCTCTTGGTGAATTCCTGTCTATCCTTTAAAGCTCCACTCAAATGTGACCTCCTTTGGGGAGGATGCCATTCCTTGCCTCCAGTGAATAATAATCTTCCCCTTTTAGTCTCATGTACCATTTCGTTTTCTGACTCTGATAGATTTTCAGGGCCAGTTAGGTGTCGCAGTGGATAGAGCATAGGGCTTGGAGTCAAAGACTCATCTTCCTGAGCTCAAATCCAACCTCAGACTACTAGCTGGGTGATCCTGGACAAGTCACTTAACCTCCTTTGCCTCAATTTCCTCATCTGTAAAATGAGCTGGAGAAGGAAATGGCAAACCTCTCCAGTATCCTTGCCAAGAAAGCCCCACAAAAGGTTACAGAGTCAGATACAACTGAACAATGATGACAAAAATGATAGATTTTTATATAGCGTTTACTATGTGCTGAGAACTTTATAATTATTATCTCATTTGATCCTTACAACAACTCTGGGAAGGTATAAAAATATATATAATAATAATAACATTTGACCCTCACAACAACACTGGGAAGGTAATAAGAGTATCTACTATCATTAGCTTCATTTTATGAGTGAGGAATCTGAGTCAAACGGAGACTAAGTGACTTGTCCAGAGTATGTGCCTGAATTTGTACTCCAGTCTTCCTGACTCTAGGCCTGGCGCTCTATCCATTATGCCACCTTGCTGACGCCTTTGGGGGCCAAACAACCCTTTCACGGGGGTCACAGTGTCAGGCACATGTTGTTCAGTCATGTCCAATTCTTCATGACCCCGTGGATCACACTGTCCATGGAATTTTTGGGGCAAAGGTACTAGAGTGGTTTGACATTTCTTTCTCCAGTAGATTAAGGTAAACAAAAGTTAAGTGACTTGCCCAGGGTGACACAGCTAATATCTAAGACTGGATTTGAATACAGGTCTTCCTGACGCCAGGCCCAGTGCTCTATCTGCTGAGCCTCTAGCTGTCTCCCAGACAGATGTTAAGTGACTTGCCCAAGTTCACACAGCTATTAAGTATCTGAGGACAGATTTTAATTCAAGTCTTCCTGACTCCAGGCCCAGTACTCTATCCACTGAGCCCTCTAGCTGCCCCCATCAGGACCATAGTAAGTATTTAAAATATATATATATATATATATTTTTTAAACAAATTCCTTCCTTTGTTCCCTCCCTCCCTCCTTCCCTTCATTTCTTTCTTTCTTCTCTACTCCTTCCTTCCCTTCTTTCCCTCCATGGCTTTTTATATGCAATAGTTGTTTAATAAAATTTCATTCAATGAATAAATTCATGTCTTCTCTACATACACTTTTTTTTGGAGGGGGGAAGGTAGGGCAATTGGGGTTAGGTGACTTGCCCAAGTTCACACAGCTAGTTTTGTGTTAAGTGTCTGAGGTCAAATTTGAACTCAGGTCCTCCTGACTCCAGGGCCAGTGCTCTATTCACTGTGCCACCTAGCCACCCCTACATACACTTATCTGAATATGTTAGAGCTCACTGAGAATCTACTAAAGTAAAAACAAAAAACCTTTTTAAAAATCCATTCCCAAAGCCAAAAATCCCAAATCCCTTGCCCAAAAAAAAGAGTGAAAAGAAGAAATAATCTCAAAGAAACATCTCTATATTGGAGGAAGGGGAGGTGGTTAGCTTTCTTTAGACATCCACTGACATTCTAGACTCTAACAACACATCAAGGGATCAGAGGATCACATCTTCATTATTCAAAGTCATGCAAATAGTAAGAGGTAAGGCAGGGAACTCCAAGATCCAACAGAGAAAGTATTCATCGTTGCCAACATTTCCTCTTTGTCAGAGGCTCTGGAGCCAGTCCCAGAATCACAGCATTTCAGAGTTGGAAGGGACCTCAGCCGCCATCTAGTCCAACCAATACCCAATTAGGAATCCCCATTGTAACATACGTGACAAGTGGTCATCCTGTGTCTGCTTGGATATATCCAGTGAAAATAAATCTGCCCTCTCCTAAGGAAGCCCATTACGTTTATGAATAGCACTAAAATCACAGAATTTAGAGCCTAGAGGGGAGAGGGATCTCAGAAATAATTTAGTCCAATACTTTCATTTCATACATCATCCCAGAGAAATCAAGTCATAATAATAGCTGACTTATATGTAGCATCTACTATGTGCCAGGCACTGTGCCAGAAATATTATCTCATCTTTATCTTCACAGCAACTCTGAAAGGTAGGTGCTATTATTATACCCATTTCACAGTTAAGGAAACTGAGACAGACAGAAGTTAAGTGACTTGCCCAGGGTTGAATAGTTACTAAGTAAGGGCAGATTTTAACTCAGGTCTTCCTGATTCCAGGCTAAGGGGTCTTATCCAATGTAGTTTTTGGTTCTGAAAGCTCAAACAAGAAACACAAACAACCACCCATGTAGAACTTTGACCTCTTAGTTCTTCCAGTGTTCTATAATCTAAGGCCAGGTACCATCTAGCTACCTGTAGGCAATGACTTATTCAAGGTCTCACAGCTAATAAGTAGTAGGGCAAAGTTTTCATCCCAGGTCATCTGGTTTCAAAACCAATGCTCTTTCCACTGCACCCTATCTCCTACTTCTCTTGGGTTTCAAGGTAGCTACTATGGAACTTTATAGCCAAGCACAGGTTCCCAGGGAGGTAAATTTGGGAAAAGCCAAGCAATACTGAGTAACTGGAAGGAATTGCGGGAAGATGGCAGAATAAGGCAGGAAACTACCCAGATCTCCCAAATTCCCTCACAAATAACTTGATAATGCCTCAAGGTAAATGTTAGAGTGGCAGAAATAATTAAAACTCAGAGAAAGCATGCATCCAGCCTAAGACAACTTGGGACTATGTTAATAAAGATCTGACCTCCCAGAGTTTTAGTCTGGCCTGACTAAAGTGCAGTTACCTCCAGGCAGATATGACAAAGTCAACAAATAGCAAGCCCTGAGGGCAACTGGGTAGATGCAGCCTTTGCTTTCACCCCACAGACAGTGTGGGGGTTGGGTGGCTGATCAGGGGAAGATAGTGGGGACCCTCCGCTGGTGCTGGACTTGGGACCCAGGTGATGACCAGACAGCAACTCAGGCTTTGGCTGCTGGTGAGTGTGGTCAGGGACAGGGGCCCTGCTGGTTTTGTTCACTCACAGGAAAGCAGAGTCCCTGGTTTCAGTTCCAGGACAAGGGTGAACTGATAATTTCAGCCACCTGAGGGAGTAGAGGGAGAAAGAGTGTTTGCAGTGGCAGTGGTGCTAGGGGCCCTGTTCATAGCTCAGGGTCAGAAAGCAGAACTGAGGTCACTTAGAGACCAAAGTGTGAGCCAAAAGAGCAGTGACCACACCTGGCTTTGGATTATAGAACACTGGCTAAGAGGTCAGAGGCCCACAGACAGAGCTCAGAAAACAACAGCACGAAAAACCTGAAGCCTGAGACAATATCCCCCACACTGTAGAAGCAGAGCCTGACTCTAACATAAAGTTGATAGCCAAGAAATAGGCTGTTAAAAATGAATCTAAAAAAAAATAGAGAAAGAACATGACCATAGATGACTTCCATGGTAATAGAGATCAGGGTTCCAACTTAGAGGAAGACAAAAAAACTTCTTGGAAAGCTTCAAAGAAAGATGTAGAATGATCACAAGGCCAAAGAGTTCTTGGAAGAGCTTAAAAGGGACTTTAAAAATCAAAAAAGAGCAATTTAGGGGGAAAAAATATAAGAATAATGCAAGAAAATCCAGAAGAATTATGAAAAGAAAATGACCAATTAGAAAAAAAATCCAAAAATTTACCAAAGAAAACAATTCCTTAAAATTAGAATTGGGTGAAATTAATGACTTCATAAGACACTATGAAATCATAAGACAAAATCAAA
>JAQQSU010006983.1:0-13359 GCA_028627135.1 Pseudochirops cupreus | reverse complement strand
AGAATTTAAATAAAGGCTAGATGATGACTTGTAGATTATGTAGTAGGGGTGATTTTGAGGGGCAGTATCAGTTGGTTTAGATAACCCACTGAGGTCTCTTTCAACAGCAAAATTTTCTGATCTTCTATAAACTAAGGAACATCAGATAGAAATGTTGTTGTTCAGTGGTATGTGACTCTACATGACCTCATCACATTGTCCATTGGGTTTTCTTCACAAAGATACTGAAGTAGTTTGCCATTTTCTTCTCCAGCATGTCTCCATTTTACATATGAGAAACTAGACAAATAGGATTTAAATGATTCGCTCATGGTCACATAGGTAGTAAATGTCTAAGGCTGGATTTGAACTCAGAACTTCCAGATCCCAGTCCCAGTGCTTTATCCACTGTGCTACTTAGATGTCTCCAGATGGAAGTTACATGGAATTATATTTTGGCTCAATATGATAAAAGAATTTCCCATGCCCAAAGTCAAAGGATTCCAATGAAGTCATAGTGTCATAGATTTAGAGCTGAAAGAGACCTTGGAGACTAGTTCAAAGCCATCATTTTATAGATGAGGCATATGAAACTCAGAAAGGTAAAGGGATTTGCCCAAAGTCACATAGGTGTTTAGTGGCAGAGCTAAGCTTTAAACACATGCCCTCTGACTCCAAATGCATGAAAACCAGCAATCCTATTTCCAACTCAGCCTTCATAACCAATTTTGAGGGATATATATTTTGTTGACAAAAAGCCAGCCATCCTTCTCAACTACAAACCAACCACCACTTTCAGCAGATGCAAGACAGCCTCTTGAAGCAGCAAGGCACCTTGAGTGATAGGTAGGAAACTGCACATGCTGAGCATCTTCCCCACCATCGTCTATCACATCCTTGTAGAGATTGCCTAGGATCCTGAACTCAAGAGCCTTGGGAATAACAATGCTTCCAGCCTAGAGTCAAATGTTTTAACATCAGAAAGAGATATGATTTTGCCAATGAAAATGACATGAGAGAAAGAAGCATTACCATCTGTCTTGTTGCTGTACCCTAAGGGCCATGGGACTTTTCCATATAACCTGGAACTGAAACTTTCTGTATGTGTTCATTTTTCCACTAGAATGTGAGCTTCTTGATAGCAGATAATATCTTAATTTTCATTGGTATCTGCAACACTTATCACATTGCTTTGCACATAAAAAGTTCTTAAAATATGATTCATTCTCTCATCTCTTTTTCAATTGAACCACACTGATAATTTTCAATTAAGGGTCAGATGGTTGCTCTTCGAAAATACATTAGAACATGTCCTTGAATTGGGTGATTGATTAGACTAGTTGATACCTCAGTTGACTTCCAAATAAAATTTTCTGTTAATTCCCAAATAGTCACCTATAACCCTATGTTTTAACCACTACCCCAGAGTGAAGGTTAAGCTCAAAACTTGTGAATATGTAAGTTCTCACCTCTATGTTAAGCTTGGTTTTAAACATTGGTATAGAGAACAGAAATGTTTTTCCATGTTCTATGTCTATGGTAAGGTGGGTTGCAAGTCACTTCAACTAAAGATGAGTAAAAATGGAAGTAGATAGAAAATTTACGGTGACTAGATTAAAGAGTCACATCACTCTAGTAATTATTCCCTGTCTCTGGACACTTTACCGTACAAGTTATTAACTGTGTGTGTGAATGTGTGTGTGGAGGTGTGTATCTTGACATTCTAGTGAAATCTTGGACCTCTACTCTGAAACATACATAAAATACATGGGATTGCAAAGGAAACCAATTATGTCAAAACTATTATATAATATTATGTTTTTCAAAGTTTACCACCCCCCAAGGTAAGAATCCCAATTTAATAGACTTTATATAAGGGAATGGTTGCCTCAGATTATTGGTACGTAGAGATTGGAGAAGAAAAGGAAGGCATTGCTCTTGTAAGATGACAAGTAAGAGGGTGTCCCAGCACTTTCCCAAGGCATATTTAAAGTGGTTAAGCAACCTTGATCTTCAGAGGAGAGAATGAAATGTGAAGATTGAACATGCTGGGGATTAGGAATCAATGGCTAGTTTTTCTCCTCATATATTTTCCAAGACTTCACTTCTGGAAGCTGAGTTCAAACAATAAGGTTATCTACAACCTAACATTCAACCTCTACTTTGCACAAACATTAGCTATTTTGTCAAATTAATATAGTCATTTTCATGACCCATCAAGACAATCCAATTTGAAAAAGACATATGCTTAAACATTTTATTTATTACATTTGGCAGTAAGATCTGCAGTCAAATGTCTGCTGTCTTTTTTTTTTTTGCTGCATTTATAGTATGACAGGAAGGACAATGGGGCCACTGGGCAGGTTCCCACATTCTGAGAATCTGTTATGTTCACAGCTTGTCTACTGCCGTTTTGGAGAAAAAGAAAGGGAATTGTGACAATAGCTATGGAAGCATATGTGAGGCTTCTGTGTTGCCAGCCTCTGAAAAGTTTCTTCACTCCCTCACTATAAGTATAAGGACTAATTCTGAGAAAGTGAGGTTCACTATGTTGGTAGGAAGTCTTGCTTTTAGTAGGTTAATGCCCATAATTCAGAAACAAAGGAAATGAGAAAGTTTTCTTTAAAAAATTATCCGTGCTTTTTACTACTAATTAAGTGAAACTTAGGTGTCAGATAGATGCAGAACGTAAAGATAAACAGTGATTATCATCTAAATTCCCTAGAGAAGAAAAAGGCAAATCTCTGTTATTGGTGCTAATGGGATACAAGGATATCACAGATAAATAGATAACTGCCAACATACATTTCTTTTACTAACTTTGACTTTCTAACACACCAAGGCTTTTTATGTAAGCAGTTAACTAATAACTAATGACTGCGTTTCATCCCTTCCCATTTCATCTGACTCTTCCTTTACTGTCTAATAAAGTGCTAATGAGCAGAAAAATAGCTAAAGTTTCAGTATTAGAGGAGAGAAGAAATAGGAAGACTGGACAGTTTTCATACTGAATAATCAGCACCATTAAAGTTACAAGAAGTAGAAACAATAGGAGGTGATTTTTTTTCAAGTTTAACGGAAATAAAGTATAGTAATTCCATTAATATCGATCAAACATGTGTTAGTGTCTATTATATGCAAAACTTAGGAGCTGAAAGAGAAAAGATAAATACACTCTGGTACCTCCTTTCAAGGAATGTAAAACAACATTTTGCATTTTGATAACATAATTTCCAAAGAGTTTTTGCATATGTTGTATCTAATCGTGTCAATTACCTAACAAACTAAATAATTGAAGATGTAGCTTCTCCATTTTGTAAATTAGGAAACAGTCTCAGAGAATTTAAGTGATTTTTCCCAAATTTACACAGCTAGGTTGTGGCAGAGCTGAGACTAGAACTGCTGACTCCTAATCTAACTTTTTTTTTCCTGATACATAATACACTGTCTCTTTAGTATCTAGGTAATCAACCATTTTTTCCAGGAACATAAAACAACATCTACTATTTGTCATATTCTAATAGTATTAAAGCTATATAATCTCGCAGATTCTGTTACTACCTTCTTATACTTCTTAGAGAAGTATATTGAAAAGATCAGTATTCTAAAGTTTTATATGTTTGGATGATCTTCTTTTTATTAGTTGTGACCAGTCTATTGCTTTTTGAGAAATTGATCGTCTTCCAGTATAATGAGCTTATAGGAACATAAGAAAAGGCAGTCTTACACATCATTAGAAAAGGTAATCATTCTATCAAACTATTTTAGGGGGGATTCAGGGACTGTTGTGCCATTCTTTTCTAAAATATTAATGTCTAAAATTCTACTACTGTGTACTAAGTCCTTTGGCTGAAAGTTTTATTCAATACCATAAGACAATTACCCAAGAAGAATAACACTTCAAGTCATTCATATCTCAATGTGAATGAACTCATTGGATCTTTTTCTAAGGGTAGCTCTTTGTTCAGAGGAATATAAAAGAGAGATTTGTTTGCAGGACAAAACCTGAATACTCTTCTAGATCCCATTGTTTACAAGACCTTAAGGACATTGGACTAAAAATAGGATTTTTGACTCTATATAATACTTCTAAAACCAAATAGACCTTAGCCAAGTCACCATCAGGTAATGTGAATACATCAAAATCAGCAAAATTACAAGATGCTTCAAAGAGAGGATAGATTTAGGCAAAGTATTTTGGATCAGAAGATGCAGAACAACATAAAAAGGCAAAGAAAGCTGAGAATTCTTTAGTAGTTTTCAATTTTCTTTCAAAGAGAAGAACAAAGTAAAACTCATAAAAGTAGACTCCCACAATCCTAAAAGAACCAGAAAATTAATCTTAATATTGAATGGAAAACTCATAGAAAACAATGGATTTGTTTGAAAACACTAAATATCTGACTTTAAAACACCCATGGTAAATATTTAATGCCATTAACTATAACAGTTATGCATCTCTTTTGTCTTGCTTTGTTTACATGATGCTGTTATTTCACCATTATGTGACAAACAAGAAACACAAAAGGATAACTGAGCATCACTCTAGAGGAGTTCATTGGGAGTTCACTAGGAGATGTAGCATCTTTTCAGAAATCCAAGATGGGCATTAGGAGCCACTGGGGAATGTCAACTATCTAGGCTAGATATGAACAAGTTTAGAACGATTTGATGTCTTCTATTTCATGTCGAGCCACTAGCCATACTATTTGTGCAGGCCTGTGATTAGATTACAGAAAGATTACACTTTAACCTACATTTAATCTAAACTAAACAGGTATCTGAAAGCCATGTTATAAAATTGAATTTTTCGGTGTTCAGAGATCCAGGTCAAGGGTGGGGTTGCTTTTTGGTATATTAAATGTTGGGCAATACAGAATTGTTTCCTATGGTTTATATCAGTGGAGGCTAAGAATAGCTTATTCTTTCATATCAAGGGGATAGATTCCAAGAAGTTTCCTGTTCAGATACCAGAAACATTGTGGGCAAGAGGTTAGAAAGAATTATATCACATTGCATGTTGAGGTAAATCTCTCAGAGGGGGTGGAGGAGAAGATACATCTCTAAGGAAGTGTTTCAAAGCCTTGAAAATTTAAAACCTTGCCCTTTGTATACAGTACTTACTTTTAAAATGGTAAAACAGAGCTTGCCATTCTTCTGTCCTTTTCAATTAATGTTCCTTATATTGGTCTTTGAGGCCAGTGACTTTACAATCCTTTCTAAGCTCATCTTTAATAAGCATTTCCAGTTGAACAGACCCGGGTTATACTGTGTTTATTAGTTCCAGACTTCATAAGGATGTAAGTATTTTCACACTTCTTTCCTCATGCGCCATGGTGATGAAGCGGGAATAAAAGACGTTGTGATGATGGCGTGCTTTTTTTCAATTATGTGCATGAGTTGCTTTACTTGTATAGATGACAAATGCCACCTTTAATTTGACTTGCACATCATTTAGACATTACTTAGAGCAACATAACGTTTATTAAGAACTAGGAGAGAACCAAATTTTTTTTTCTTAAAGGGGGAAATATTATCAGATTTTCCACTCCCAAACCTTAAGTTAAAAGGTCAGTTTTGTATGCCTATTAAGCATCTCAAGTTTAAAAAAAATTCTGCTTTAAAATAGCTTAAAATAAAATAAAAGACAAGAAATAAAAACCGGTAGAGCTCTGGAAAATCCATCCTATTTAAACAGCTGGCAAAAGTTGGTTTCTTTCCTGAGAGGAAGTAAATGAAGTAAAATGTTAATAAAATTTAATTAACTACACAAAGAGCTTGTCTTTCCAGTCCATTCTTGAATAATTTCTGTTTTATATGCTAAGTTTTTTTCCCCTTGTTTCAAGACTGGAAGGGTAATTAATCTTTTCTTTTAAAAAAGTACACAAAAGCTTGAAAGATTTTAAATTTATTATAATTATTTTCAGCTGTTGTTTTGAGGATGGACTGGGGGGGTAGAGAAAAAGGGTGTTGTCTAAATCTCTTGTGTGTCTGCGTTGCTTCCTTGTCTCACAGCCAAGCTACTCTTTTTTGACCAATCCAAAGCTGCATTTTTTGAGAGTATATAAAACTAACATTGTTATGTGGTCCTCCTGACAGAAGAAGCACTCATGTAAAGCAAGATGAATGGGATGTCAGTTTTCCCTATCATGGGATCTCCATTTAGTGACCCAGATGAGGACTGAGAGAACTTGTCCCAGAGGCGTGACACGAACATATACAACTTTAAATGGTGCCCCAAATCTCATACAGTTTTGAAGTTACTGCTGAAGCACAAAATTTGTCATAAAAGACTTGTCAGTACAGAGTTCATTAAGGTAAAGGATGATAGTGTTTTATCTGGCCGCTGTTGGGCCCTTCTGTGGGAGGCCTGATCTGTAGTTAGAGAAGTATTCCTGTGTTAATTTATTCATATGTGTGCATGTGTGTGCATGCATATGTGTGTGTGTGTGTACGCACATATGTGCGTTTTCCCCCTCGTTTGCCTTTGTCTTTGATCTCAGCTGAAAAGTTTCTTTAGGCATGAAGGCATTTCTTTCCTCGTCTTTTCTACCTTCTTTGTTAAATTTGGAGGTGTGTTTGTGATGTCAATTCACAGTCACTCGAGACATGACTGAGTCTTGAGGTGAGGTGTTAAACCTCACAGGGTTGAATTGCAATGCTTAAGGTGAAAGACGGGGCTCTTAATCACTTGCACTGTGACTGCCACACTGGAAATTTCATGACTGCTGCTACTGAGTTTTCTTTTACTTACAGACCAGAAATCAATAGAGCTATTCACCTCCCCAGGACTGTCCCATGTTTAACTTCACTCCCAATTTTACAGAGGCACTGAGGGTTTAATTCCCAATTGGAGACAGGTTTTCAAATTACAGGTGGCCTGCTCTGAATTTTATTATTTCAATTACTTGTGGCTATGGTTAATAAGAAGAGGAGCACATACTGGATTTAGAGAACATTTTTCTTCAGAGGAATTCAAAGATTTCAGTTTACTGTTAGAAAAACCCTATTTGGTGATTGGACAACTTGTCTTATCCTTATGTTACAGATGGGAAAACTAAGGCCTTAGTGGTAAAGTGACTTGGCCCCTGTGTCAGTCAAGGAGTAAATGTTGACTCACTCAGGTCTCATGATTCCCCATTTAATGTTCTTTCTACTAGTCTATGTTATATTCCTAAAATAAATCTTCCAGCTTTTCTGTCTTTCTGTGTATTTTAGAAAACTGTCATTTTCAACTACTTTACTGTCAGATAGTGGGAAGTAAGGTGGCACAATGGATTGAGTGTTGGGTCTGGAGTCAGGAAGACTCATCTTCCTGAGTTCAAATGTGGCCTCTGACACTTACTAACTGTTTGACCTTGGGCAAGTTACTTAACCCTGTTAGCCTTAGTTTCCTTCTCTGTAAAATGAGCTGGAGACGGAAATGGCAAACCACTCCAGTATCTTTAACAAGAAAACACCAGTCAGTGTCGTGAAAAATCAGACATGGCTGAAACAAACAAAGAACAGCAGCACTGTTGAATAGTGCTTGCTGGTTTCAAACATAAGTGTATTTAAACCTACAAAATATTGTCATTTTGCTATTATCATTATTGTCATCATCATTTTAAAATTGTTGTAATATTGATGAATTATAGAAGGAACTTTTACATAAGCATAGATGAAGTTTATTATACATTTTTCTTTGTGAGCTTTGAGTGTGCCTTAAAATTATGTTTGTTACCTGTTTTTATCAAACCTCTCCCTCAGTTGCATTTCAGCATGCTCATTTCAAAATGTCAAGTCATAGACTCATAGACTTTTAGAATTGGAAGAAAACTTAAAGTTCACTTTGCCCATCCTCTTTATTTGACAGATTGGAAACGAGAACAGAATTTGTGGTTATGTAAGTAATAAGAGCCAGTAGCAAGACTTGTACGCATGTCTTCTGACTCCAAATCCACTGTGCTTTCCATGATGCCTCCAAAATGTTAACTCATTCAATTGGGCTGTCACTATGTATAGCTTACTTTCAGTGCTGCTACCCAGGATGTGGGGAAGCTTCCAATGGCAGCCTAGTTTATCGTGAAGAGCCCTGGACTTGCATTTGGAGCCAGAAGATGAGGATTTGAAATCCTACTTCTGTTACCTGTATATCTTTTGGGCCTAAGCTGCCCTAAGCATGGTTTAGAGGATAAAGTGTTGGACTTAAAGCCAAGAAGATCTTGGTTCAGATTCTGCCTTTGATATATACTTAATGTGTAATTATGGACAATTTGCTTAAGCTGTCTGAGCCTCTCATGTGTAAAATGGGAACAATAATGCTTATAATACTTTCCCCAGATAGTTGTTTCATGACATATATGAACATATATGTGTGTATATGTATATGTGTGCATATTTACATACACATATGTAGATATGTGGGTATAAATATATCCACATATACATATATACTTTTCTCACTTGAGAAATTATGTTGTGTTGTTATAGATATTATTATATTATTATGAGAAATTATTGAGAGTATTATAGAACTATCAGTTATTATTTCCTAATGTTTTTTATACTAGTTGATCTCTCAAGTCCTAGTTTAAAAATATGATTCTATCATTTTGACAGCTGTTATTCTCCTTATATCATGACCTAGATTCTCATTGCTCTGATCTCTGAGCTTCAAGGTCACTCCACCTCTTGCACTTTTCAGAGCCCACGACTGATGGACATGTATTCATCGAGCACTAGAGGCAATAGCTCACGTGTGTGGCCTAGTGCCCATATCAACATTTTCAGGTCTCATTGGCTTCTCAGAATCATACATTAGCAGATAGCATTAGCCCATTTACAAATCAATTACACTTTTATTGCTCCTGTTGCAAAGAGACTGAGATTACTCCCAAATCCACATGTGCTTTGAAGGGAAAGTGTGAGGGTGATTTTATCTGCTTTGCTGTTTTTTTTTTTACCTTGCTCTAGCATGAGCCAACAATACTTTAACAGCTGAACGATGTTCAGAGGGGCATGAGCTGAACTTGGGCATTGTAGGGTCATGAGTTTAGGACTAAAAGAGTGACCTTTGAGGTTTTATTTTTTTTTAATTACTTCCACTGAAAAGTATCACCAAAGACTTTGAACTTAATTTGAAGTACTATACTCCTTAGAAAGCCCACAGACATACCTGATAAGTCACAAGACACTTACCAAGTCTTCTAATCTACATAGCAAGCCGACTTTCTTCATCTCACACTCCTTGACCTCCCTTCTGCAGCTTTTGAAATTGTTGACCAATAGGTCAAGGAGGCAGTGTGGTACATTGGAAAAACACTGGCTGGAGTCAGATAACTTGGGTTCAAATATTAACTTTGGTGTGACCTTGGGGAAGTCATTTAAGTCAAATCTGAATCTCAATTTCTTCAACTATAAAGTAGAGAGCTAGACTGGAAGTCCTCTAAGGTCCTTTATGGATCAATGATAATCATGTTAATGAATCCATAAGCATTTATTAAGCACAAAATGGAGAGGCACAGGTGAAAAGGAATGAGTCAACCTTACTCTCATTGGATTTGGCTTAAGGAGGGAATACACACTCAATTGTGTATCTTACCATACAGGAAAGTAGGGGAGAAGGGGATAAGAGGGGTGATAGAAGGGAGGGCAGATTGGGGGAAGGGGTAGTCAGAAGCAAACACTTTTGAAAAGGGACAGGGTCAAAGGAGGAAACAGAATAAATGGGAAGTGGGATAGGATGGAGGAAAAATATAGTTAGTCTTTCACAACATGACTATTATGGAAATGTTTTGCATAACTACACATGTATAACGCGTATTAAATTGCTTGTCCTCCCAGTGAGGGTTGGTGAGGAGGGAAGAAGGGAGAGAATCTGGAACTCAAGGTTTTAAAAACAAATATTTAAAAATTCTTGTTACATACAGCCAGGAAATAAGGTATACAGGAAATGAGGTATAGAAATTCATCTTGCCCTACAAGAAAATAAGGGGGAAATGGGTAAGGGGAGGTATAGAGGTGATATATGAGAGGGCAGACTGGGGGAAGTAATAATCAGTGTCCTTGCCATCTTGGGGTGGAGGTATAGGAGAGATGGGGAGAAAATTGGGAACTCAAAATCTTGTGGAAATAAACGTCAAAAATTTAAAATAAGTAAATTCTGAAAAAAAAACTTGAGGGGCACTGCTCTGGCAATACGGAAATAAAGTCAAAATAGACCTGCCCCTCAAGGAGCCCATGCTATAACAGTGATTATTATATAGGCACACACCCATGCATTATGTGTATAATATACACAGAACAGATACAAAGTAACCTCGGAATGAAGGAAAGTTGCCAATAGTTGAAGAGACCAATGAAAGCTTCATGAATGATGCTTGAATTGTGTTTTGAAGGTAATTGGAAAATAAAAGAGGTGTTTCTTTCTGGTCTCAGTAATAGCAAGTAGAAAGGCTTGGAAACTGGAGATGGGGTTTTATGTATAAAGAGCAGAAAGAAGGTCAGTTAGGTTGGAACATAAATTATATGGCAATAAGTAATGTCTAATAAGACTAGAGTGGTAGAATGAGTCTATGTTGTGAAGTATAAGTACCAAACAGAAGTTTTCTTTTGATCCTGGAGGCAACAGAAAATCATTAGAATTTATGCCAGAGGAGAGACAACTAGTCACGCCTCTGCTCTAGAAATTCACTTTGTCAAGTGAAATCAAGTCAACAAACATTTATTAAGTGCCTACTATGTATTTTTAAGTGCCTACTGTGCTAAGCAATGAGGGAACAAAAATGGCAAAGAAACAAACAAAAAGCAATGCCTACTTTTTAAGAATTCTAAATATAAGGTGGGAGACAGCATATACATAGCTAAATGAAACCAAGACATACACAGGATAATTGGAGTTAATCTCCAAAGGAAGAAACTAAGATTGAAAAGGACTTGGAACAATTTCTTAGAAGGCAGGACTTTAGCTGAGACTATAAGGCAACCAAGGAGGCTAGAAGACAAATAGCCACTTTGGTGACTTCTTGAAGGATAACTTCCTAAAGGTAGAAATCTGAGGAAGGCAGAACAATTAGGGACCTAATGTAATAATTCTCCTGGATGTTTTCTCTTCCTTGTGACACCATCTTTTGTAATGCTCCTACAGTTTCACTACTACCCTTTTCTCCATACCTGCAATATCATTCCTCTCCTACCTCCTTTGTGTGAAATTTTCCCAAGTATGCTAGATCCACTTCGTTTTCAATACATTCCCAGCTGCCATAGTTTCCAGTTACGTCTCTGCATGTATCATATAGATGATGCTGAAATGTATGTTTCCAATCTGAACCTCTTTCCTAACCTCTACTCTCATATCATAAGCTCCCCATTACATATTCCATGAGCATCTCAAGTTCAATATGATTTCAATAGAATATCTTTTATTCCCCCAGATCTTCCTTATATCCAAACTTCTTTATACCTGTTAAGTCTTTGAGGTTCTTCAGGACATCTTAATCATCTTTGATTCTCTCTTTTTTCTCAGCAACAACTCATTTATTTAGTTGTTGTATTCTACCATAACATCTCTTCTGCCTTGCCCCTTCCACTCACACAGCCACTAGTCTCATCAAGGGCCTCATTGTTCCCCACTCCGCCCCCATATCTTGTGTTAGCCTATTATTTGGTGCAACCAATTCCAATCACTCCCCTTTCCAACCCATCCTCTACAAGAGAGGTGTCAAATAGTTGCTGCACACTGTCTGCAACACTGTGGAGTAAAGCCAAAAGTGGATTAAAAAGGTAATTGGGAAATGTTTAAGAAATTAAATAAAAATGTAAAAGAACATGGATAATGGTAATATGTGTTTTTCTAAGTTCATATGCTGCCAGCCAATTTTTCTGTATGGTTTAATCACCTCTTTTCTATTTGAGTTTGACAAAAATACTTTAGGCAATTATATAAATAATCTTCTCAAGGTATAGATCTTAATCATGTCACTTACATAATAATAATAATAACAACAATAATAAAATTGGAGCAGCTCCCTATTGGCTAAAGGATGAAATACAAACTACTTTGCATACCCCTGAAAGCTCTTTACTCTCTGCTTGCCACCTAACTTTCCAGTATATTCATAGTACTCCAATTCATAAATTGTTCTGTAATCAAAATATACTACTTGTTGATTCCTAAACTCCACTATCTTCCTTTCCTGTCTTCCTACAAGGTTCACAAGGTGCTATATCTTCTGTGAAGCTTTCCCTGTGCCCTCAGTTGTTAGTTTCTCTCTCCTCCAGTTTCCTTTTATCAATCATGAGGTACTTGCTATATGCTGTGTACTTTGCTAGGTGATAGGGAAATAAAGGAATGAAACAATCCCTGCTCTCAAGTATCTTACATTTTGAGTTGTAAAGTACTTTCGTTCAAGAGATGACCACTTCTTGATGGATTGAGACTTGGCCTCCATGTCAGAAAAGCCTGGGTTCAAGTGCTCCATTTATCACCTACTGACTATATATATGAGCAAATCACTTAATCATTTAGTCCTCCAGATTACTCTCTAAAAGCAGATGTCAATCTGCATTGGTAGTGAAAGGTTTCTAATTGGAAGCACACCAATAACAGTGAAGTCACAGGTCAGATCTAGAAAAAAATAATTTCATTCATAGGAACACATATCTAAAACTATGTCTAATGCCCCATTTTAGGGATGAGGAAATTGAAGCTATAAAGGCTAAATAGCAGGATCAAGGTCATTTAGGTAGCAAGCATTAAAGTTAGGATATGAATATTGTCAGAGTCAATTTCACTGTCTCTAAAGTCATTCTTTATATTAAATTTGTATACCCCAGGAGAATGTAAGTTCATTGAGTGCAGGAGTTATTTATTTTTATCTTTCTCCCTTTCAAATAGCTATTTTTCTTGCCTGTAATTAGGGCCAAAAATTTCTTAAGTCCTTCCCCCTCCCACTTAATAGCACTGTATTTTTCCAATTACATGGAAATATAGCTTTCCACATTCTCTTTTATAAGATTTTGAGTTCCAAATTTTTTCTCTCCTTTTTCCTCCCTCCTTCCCCAAGATGGCAAGTAATTTGATATAAGATATACATTTTCAATTATATTAAACAGATTTCCACATTAGTTGTGTTGTAAAAATGGAATCAGAAAAAAGGGGAAAACCACAAGAAAGAAAAATAAAAAAAAAAACCAACAACAAAAGAGAAAATAATATACTTCAATCTGCATTCAGACTTCATAGTTCTTTCTTTAGATGTGAATGACCTCTCATCCCCCATCCCCCTACTCTTCTGTGTGGTAAGATGTCCAGTTTAGAGTTTATGTCATTCCTTCCCTAAGCCAAATTCCGTGAGAGTAAGGTTGACTCTTTACCTTTTGCCTTCCTCTTTTTCCCCT
>JAQQSU010006982.1:0-13360 GCA_028627135.1 Pseudochirops cupreus | reverse complement strand
AAAGAAATTAATTGATACATTGATACATTGATATAATAATTGATACATCATCCAAGTTCATTTCAAAATAAAAGAGAAAGAGGCTTTTCCCCAAAGTTTTAAGTTTTATTTTAAATGCTGTTACACTAAAAATGAAATCTTTGTCCAGTCACCAATGAGTTAACACAGTAACAGAAGAATTAAAGTATGTCAATATTGTTAATCTTGTGGTGAATAAGGGAATTGGAGCCAAGCAGAAAAATGACTCATCATATTCTCTTGTCATTATCACATTCATCATAAATTCAAAGCTCAGGGGGACCTAAGAGACCATAAAATGCAATCCTATTTTAAAAACTAGGAAACTGAGGCACAGATTGGCTAAATGAATTGACCAAAGTCTCACAATGACTAAATGTCTGAGACAGGATTTAAAATTATATATTTTTTTTTTACTTGATTCCACATGTAGTGCTGTAGTAACATGGTAGAGTTTGGTCTGTTAAACTGAAATGGAGCAAGAAATATCCTATGGGAGCTTTGTTCATCTCAACAATAATAGGAAAATAAAAAGATTTCCATGAATATACCTTAAAGATATATGAATATATCTTATGAAATGAAAGAAAAAGTAGGTAATACCTTCCAATCAAAATGTAAAATATTGATACTAAGTGTTTTCAAAGTATGTGAGAAAAACAGTGAAAAATATTTGAGAAAATGGACTTTAGGATTAGGGAACAAAGAGGTCCAAAGGCTTGCAGATTTATAGAACCTTCTTACCATATTGATATTGTAAACCAACATTTTAATTGCTATATCTACTTACCTTTCCCTTTTTTTTTTTTTTGAGATCTAAGTGGAAACATTTTAATAATCTGGGGGTAGGGAAAACTTTGAGGAAAGGTTGCATTTGAAATAAGCCTTCAAAGATACACAGGGATTTAACAAGCAGAAAAGTGGCAGAACCCACAATTCACCCATTCTGGCAATTTCCCCAAATTTCTTTCTTTTCAAATTACTGTGGCCTTAGTACGGAAATATTAAGAAGGTTAAAAAAAATGTACTTTTAAATTTGACTAATTTGGTCAATAATTGCCCTCTAGCTTCCTTGTGTCTTTATGGTTCCAGTAATACTAGCTTCTCTTAATTTATTCTCCTCAGAATGTCAGCCTACACTGGTCTCCTCTCTATACTTTTTGCCCAATCACATGTGTTTGCTCTACCGTCCTGGCTAGACTTTTAGAGTGGGCCATATTTTTAACTTCTAAACTAACCCCATGGCCTTTAACAGAGCTAAGCAGGGAAAAGGAAATTTGAATAGAAACTTCACCAACAACCAAAACAACAACATCCAAAAAACAGAACTAAAATGCCCAGGCCAGCCTTCTCCTAATTTCTTATCTGGATATACTCCTTTGAACTTCACCAGAGCCCACTCCACACTATGTATACACAGGCTACCATATTCATGGCCCCCCTAATTTTCAGCTTAATTTTCTGTGTTGTCTTTCTCATTAGATTTTTTTAAATTAATTAAATTATTTTTTGTTTTCAACATTTGATTTCACAACCTTTTGAGTTTCTACCACCCTCTCTTCCCCCCTCACCAACACGAGGTACAATTTTATATAGACTCTCTATATACATTAATATTAAACATTTTCATATTGTTCATATTGTGAAGAAGAATTAGAACCAATGCAATGAACCACAAGAAAGAAAAAACAAAAGAGAGAGAGAGAGAGAGAGAGAGAGAGAGAATAATGTACTTTGATCTGCATTCAGACTCCACAGTTCTTTCTTTAGATGTGGATAGCATTTTGCATCATGAGCCTTTTGGAGTTGTCTTAGAACTTTGCATTGCTGAGAAGAGCTAAGACTATCAAAGTCAGTCATTATCCAAGTTGACTATAACCATACAATGTTCCCTTGGTTTTGCTCACTTCACTCACATTAATTCATATAAATCTTTACAGGTTTTTCTGAAGTCCACTGTTCATAATTGCTTATAGCACAATACTATTCCATTGCATTCATATACCACAACTTGTTCAGCCATTCCACAACTGATGGGCATCCCATCAATTTCAAATTCTTGATTACCACAAAAAGAGCTGCTACAGATACTTTTTTACCTGTGGGTCCTTTTCTCATTTTTATAACATATTTGGGGTACATTCCTAGAAGTGGTATTCCTGGTTATACACATTTTTATAGTCCTTTGGCCATAGTTCCAAATAGCTCTCCAAAATGGAGAACTATTTAGCACTTCAGAATGGTTGGATCTCCAAAATTCAATGGTACATGTAATCCAAACTTTGGAAATTCAGTTTTATTTTAACATGGACAGAGGCAGCATGACCAAAATGACAACACTGTAGATACTTTAAGTACTGATCCAGTTTTGACTTCCTGGAGTTGATTAGTGTTGAGTTCTAAGCTCTGATTTCTGCCAGGAATCATTCCATAGCAATAATAAATAATCTAAAAAATAAAGACAGAATTAACATTTTGTTAAAGACTGTATTCAGAGGGGTTAATCCTTTTAGTTATGCAAGCAAACTACAAGATAAATGTGCCAAGAAATGTGAACCAGGAGGAAATTGAGTAGTGAAGGAGGAGTCACAATATGTAAAAGGAACACATGGGAAATATTTAATGGCATTTCTGATGATTTTTCGGAACCTCAAAGAGAATTTTGACCAAGTGACCTTTCAAGTCAATTGATTTCTAGCTGACCCTGCCTTTGATTTCCAACTGAAACTACATATCCTGTGTCAGTATACTAAAGACAATCATATTTTTTTGAAGATGTTGTAAAATGTTCATATACCAAGACATTTGATAAAAATTTTCTTTTCTTGCTTTTGTTCTATAATGAGTTGTGTGTTGAATGAATGGGGATTTTATCTTGTAAATTTTATCTTTGTGCCCATTTTGTATGTGCATATTTATCTATTTTTTGCTTCCCCCTTTGAAAATAAATTCCTTGCAGTAAGAGATTTTTTTCTTTTCATTATATTTGTATCCACAGTGTTCAAAACAGAGTCTGGGACATAGTTAAGGTATAAAAAATGCTTGTTGATTGATTAACAATTTGTGAATTAAATCTGAAATATCTAGGCTTTTGTGATTTTCATTTAAGGATGGTAGTAATGAACTTAATCAGAAATAAGCATGATTTTAATATGTAAATTTGAATAAAATGATGAAGATTTTATTAGACTTTGGTTGTATGAGCAAGATAATTTTAGGTTCTATTTGTCACAAAGGAATAAGTAGAAAATATCACTGCCTAAGTGATTAAGGTCATCCAATTTTAGGAGGTAAGAAAATGTAAACCTAATCTCAGTTTTCTCCTCAATCAGAAGTATCCTTCATACTTTACAAAATAGTATTCACCTTGTTTAAGGAACTCAAAGAGTAGAAGTGAAAAATCAAGCATAACTCTGAAATCCAAGATATGTGTTAAAAAGTTTTGATATTGTAAAGTCGGTTTTCTGGCATAGGAGGATAAAGTCAATATTCCTCAATAAAATATCTTTGACAAATTCACATTCACTTAACGAAAGACAAACTTCAAAGTTCTTTACGAATTTTATTTAAAAATATTTCTCATTAATAATGTGTCAAGTTATTTATTGTTTGTCAGAATTCTCATCCCGATCTTATGCCTCTCTTTTTACTATTAAGTGACACCCTATTTTCTAGACCAAAGACCAGCAATTAAGCTGTACCATGAACTTGGCATAGCAATAATTCTTTGTGCTCACACTCTGGATGAACTCAGCCACAGCAAAATTCCAGAATTTTGGTACCTGGGGGAGGTCCCTGAGGTCAAACAAGTACCTTCAAAAACTAATTTCCAGTCATGAGGTCCTGCTATGAACCAAATTTTTCTCATTGTTGCTGTTATCCTGCACTGTCAGAGCTATACCTCACTGTTTAGTCATTAGAATATGTATTGAGACCTGTACACACTACAGTGGGTCTCCTCAGTATCATAGGAGGCCCCAGCACACATGTCTAGTTTTCCTCCTCCAACTTTCTTGGCAGATTCTGGAGTGGGAGCAAAGGTGGTGGAGTGAAGACAGGGACTTATCTGAGCCCTCCCCTGAAACCTTATAAATACCTGTAAAAAAAATGACTCTAAACAAATTCTAGAGCAGCACAGTCCACAAAAGCATAGCATGAAAAAAATTTCCAGCACAAGACAACCTGGAAGGTCAACAAGAAAGGTCTGTTGCACCAGGCGGAGTAAGCAGCACAGTCCAGGACAGGCCAGGTCCCAGCAAACCTGGACTAGGCCTCAGGAGCATGAATCACTGGCAGCTGTGGTGTTTTCCAGACTTTTCAAACCACAAACACAAAAGATAACTTAGAAGGTCAGTAGGAAACATCTGTCAGACCTGGGTGAGAGAGGAACACAGTCCAGCCCTGGGTCCAGCACAGTCCCAGCCCCAGCAAACCAGGAGCAGGCCTTGGGAGTGACTGAATCAGCAGTGGTGACAGCGACAGCAGCAGTGGCAGTGGCTGATTCAGGAACTCTCAGGCCACAGATGGTAAGGGGATGAAGTAACTGGTCAAAAGAAGATTACAGGGGTCTCTTTGTTGGTACTGAGGCCAGATCCTGTTGCTTTGCACATACTTGGATCTGAGTTACAGTCAGGGGACAAGGAGGAACACTGACATTTCAGAGCTTGTGGAGGCAGTGTAGACGGAACCCTCCTCACAATTCCTGGGCAGAAAAGAATGTTTGTCATCACTTGCAGAACAGAGCAAAAACCAGGAGAGGAATAAATACCTTAAAAACAAATGTTAAAGATTGTTTTTACATGTAACTGGGAAATAAGATACATAGGCAATGGGATATAGAAATATATCTTATCCAACAGGAAAACAGGAGAAAACGATAAGAGAAAAGGGGGGGGGGGGTGATAAGAGGGAGAGAAGGTTGAGGGAAGGGATAATCAGAAGGAAAACATTTTTGTGGAGGGACAGGGCTAGAGGAGAGAGAGAATTGAATAAATGGGAGCAGGCATAATAGGATGGAGGGAAATGCAGTTAACAATAGTAACTGTGAAAAAAAAAATAAAGTATGTCACTGATAAAGGCCTCATTTCTCCAAAATATAGATAACTGGGTCAAATTTATAAAAATAAAAACCATTCCCTGATAAATGATCAAAAGATATGATAAGTTGTCAGATGAAGTAATTGGTGCCATATATGGCAATATGAAAAAAAATATTCTAACTCACTATTGATTGGAGAAATGTAAGTTAAAACAATTCTGAGGTACTACCTCATTAGATTAGATAATAGGACAGGAAAGGTAAATGACAAATTTTGGAGGGGATGTGAGAAAAATGAGGTATTAATGTACTGTTGGCAAAGTTGTGAACCAATTAAACCATTCTGTAGAGCAATTTGGAACTATGCACAAAGTGTTATAAAACCATGCATACCCTTTAACACAGCAATAGCTATGTCTATATCTTTATCATTGTCTATATCTATATCTATCTGTCCGTCTATCTATCTATCTATCTAGCCAAAACAACAACAGCAACAACAACAAATGGAACTACAAAGAATCAGACACAAATGGAATAACTCAAACACATTTGTCAAAAACAATATACTATGTCTGTATACCAAAAGAGATAAAAGACAAAAAAGAAAAGGACCTAAATGTACAAAAATATTCATAGCAGCTCTTTTCTGTGGGTAAAGAATTAGAAATTGAGGGGATGCCCATTAATTATGGAATGACTGAACAAATTGTGGTATGTAATCATGATAGAATATTATTGTACTATAAGAAAGGATGAAAAGGATGCTCTCAGAAAAACTTAGGTTTACATGGGTTGATGGAAAGTGAAATGTACTGGGTACAGAGTAATAGCAATATTTTAAGATGATCAATAGTGATTGACTTAGCTATTCTCAGCAATACAATCATTCATGACAGCACTGAATAATTTCGGATTAACAATGCTATATACATTCCCAGAGAAGGAACTCATGGTATCTGAATATAGATTGAAACAACTTTTTTTTCCTCTTTATTGTTCTTTTTACTGTTTTTTTCCCCCCACAACATGGCTTTTAAGGATGACTTTTGAATGCCTACCCATATGTAATCTATATTGAATTGCTTGCTTTCTCACTGGGGGGGCGGGGGGAGAAATTGGAACTCAAAATTTTGAAAAAAATGTTAAAAACTCATTTTTTACACATAATTGGGAAAAATTAAATACTGAATAAATACAGAAAGAAAAAAAGTAGAAAAATGAATTGAGGATTGTTTGAAAGATCACATGACAACAAAAAATAAGGGTGTCCTTTTTTTTTACTATGCATAACTTTCTATTACTTTCAAATATACAGCAAAATTATCATGTAAAAAAAAATTCTGGAAGGATTTACCATTTTCTTCTCCAGGTCATTTTACAGATGAAAAAAACAGAGGTAAACAGTGTTAAGTGATTTGCCCAGGGTCATGCAGATAGTAAGTTTCTGAGGCCAGATTTGAACTCAGAAAAATGTCTTCCTGACTCCAAGCTTGACATTCTATCCACTGTGTCACCAAGCTACCTAGATAGATAGATAGATAGATAGATAGATAGATAGATGATAGATAGATAGATAGATAGATAGATAGATAGATAGATAGATAGATATTGATGATAGTACCTTTATTAAGTGTCTACTATATAATAAACACTGTGTTCTATGCACTGGGGATATAAATAGATGCAAACAGGAAAGATCATAGCCTTGAGGAGTTTTCATTCTAACAGGGCAAGGGAACACTTACAAAGGAGCTTAAATGGAGGAGAGGGAAAAGGAAGGCATAATTTGGTCAGGAAATGATATGGAGGTCTGGTATGAGGAAAGAAAAATTCACCTGTCAGAACCTTTTATCCCAGTATCACAATTCAAGTGTTGTATTGCAATTTGTATGTTTTTGTTTTGTTTTGTTTCTTTGAAAGTGGGAGATTAAGAAGATGGCAAAATGAAAGCTGCATGCTTTGGAAATCGTGGCTGGGAGGATCTGCCAAACTCATTTTGCTTCCATTTTCTCTGTGAAGTATAATTTTTGAACAAGGATGGCAGCACAAAAGTGACTAAGGATTAAAACTCAAAAAAAGTATTGAGATAATAAAAAAGGATCTAGCTGCCTTTGGTGAGTTCAGGTCACTGGAACCAAATTATCTATCTCTCCAGGATAACAAATGTACGAGTATATGTGATGACTGGGTCACTGATCTTTGAAAGGTAATAGAGAATAGGTCTAGTGAAGATTATCATAGGACTAGCAAGAGGTATATGTTAGCTTGATTTAAAAAAAAAGGGAAGAGAATGGACTCTGAAAATTATTGGAGTCTGCTTGACTGAACATAGAAAACAAATTCCATTGTGTATCAATAAAGAGATAGTGGTAACCACTAAGGGTTAGTTAGCCTGGCTTCTTCAAGAACAAATTTTGTCATTAACCTCATTTCCAGCTTTGACAGGGTAACTACACAGAACAAGGGAATGCCAAAAACATCGTAAACCAGGATTTCACCAAAGAACTTGAAAAAGACATTGCACTCATCTTGTGGACAAATTCTAAAGCTGTGTATGAAAAAAAATGTTTTTGAGTTATTCCATTTGTGTCTGATTCTTTGTAGCTCCATTTTTTGTGGTAGCTATTGTTGTTTTGGCTAAGATACTGGAGTGCTTTGCCATTTCTTTCTCCAAAAAGAGTTGAGTCTTTCCTAGTGTTATACAGCCATTGCAATCAAGATTAGAAGTGAAGCAAAAATTAGAAAATGACTTTCACAACCTGTGTCTCTGATAAATGTCCCATTTCTGAAATATTGAGAGAATTGAGTCAAATTTATAAGAATACAAGTCATTTTGAAAATAATAAAGGGTCAAAAGATATGAAAAGGAAGTTTTCAGATGAAGAAATTACAGCTATGTATAGTCATAAGAAAAAAATGCTCTAAATGACAACCAATTAGAGAAATGCAAGTTAAAATATCTCTGAGGTACCACCTCCCACCAATCACATTGACAAACATGACAAAATAGAGAAAAAAAATAAATGTGGGAGATATTGGAACATTAGAACACTAATGCATTGTTGGTGGAGTTATGAACTGATCCAACCACTCTGAAGAGCAATTTGGAACTATGCCCAAAGGGTTAGAAAACTCTACATATACTTTGACCAGCAATACCACTTCTAGGTCTGTATCCCAAAGTGATCATAAAAATAGGGAAAAGACCCACATAGACAAAAATATTTATAGCAGCTCTTTTTGCAGTGGCCAAGAATTTGAAATTGAGGGGATACCCATCAATTGGGGAATAGCTGAATAAGTTATGGTATATGCATGTAATAAAATATTACTATTACATGAGAAATGATTTACTGGTGGTAGACATCCAAAAAACCTGGAAAGACTTATATGAACTGATGCTGAATGAAGTGAGCAGAACCAGGGGAACATTGTACACGATAACAGCAATACTATGTGATGACCAGGTTTAATAGACTTGACTTTTCTCAGTAATACAAGGAACTAACACCAAAAGACTCATGTTGGAAAATGCTATACATATCCAGAAAAGAACTATGGAATCTGAAAGCACATCAAAGCATACTATTGTCTCTCTCTCTGTCTCTCTGTCTCTCTGTCTCTCTCTGTCTCTCTTTCTGTCTCTCTTTTTCTCTGTCTTTGGTTTCCTCTTTCTTGTGGTTTTTTCGCTTTCATTCTATTTCTTCTTAAAACATGACAATTGTGGATATATGTTTTGTACATGTATAGCCTATTTCAGATTGCACTCCATCTTGGGGAAGGGAGAATAGTGGCAGGAGAAGAAAATTTAGAAATCGAAATCTTATGTAAATGAATGTTGAAAACTAATAATAAACAAATGTTTTTTTTTTAAAGAAAGAACAATTTTGAGCAACCAAATCATTCTGAGTATTATAAATACACAAATAAACCTAAAAAATCCTATGAAGGAAAATGCTGTTTGAATCCAGAAAGGAGTAGTTATGTGGTATAGGAAATGAGGAGCTGGTTCATTTAGAAAAACACAGAAAGACTTGAACTTATGAAGGAAGATGCTATCTATCCTCAGAGAAACAGATGATAGGAGGAAATAAGCATAGCACAGTCTTACACATATGTGTATGAGTGTGTATGTATATGTTCATAGACATCTTTGTACATCTATACTTATGTGTGTGTGCATATGTGTATATGTGTATGTGTATACATACATGCAAACACTCTTAATTGTAACATTCTTTAGGGTGGCAGGGGATGTAGGGCAAAAATAATGTAAAAACTGCACAGTGGAGAACAAAAGAAAACCAACAAGGAAGCAAAGAATATCTGGGCAGCTTTGCAAACAATGTTTAGTATTTATTACATAGATTTTCTTGAAATGGAAATGTATTATTTTATATTGAATTCTCTCATGGTCTGCTATGTACATGGAAAATTTTCTTTCTTATTTTGTATTTAAGTGTAAAATAAAAATAAATAAATAAATACACACATGCTTTGGATGTCTCCATATTTTCACAGCTTCTTTTGTAAGTTTTAACAGGCTTTTTTCACATCTCAGATACATTTCTATGAAAAACACTGCACTCTTTGTTAGGCCATTTGGTTAGAAGACAAGATATTGTATAATTTTTGTGGGCATAAAAACATGCCTCTAACGCTTATGTTGAAAGCAGTGTATTTCCCCCTCAAAAGATTCAAATTCATCTTCCCTATAAAGATTATGGGTTTTGTTATTAATCCTGAGACAAGTTCTCTATTTTTTTTGTGAGAGCTAACTTTTTCTCATATAGAAAGTAATTTGAATGCCTAACATTTTTCAAAACTTCTCTATTTATTACTAATATAACTATCTGCAATTCCTCTCGTAAAGTTAGAATTTCATAGTTTTTCTGTTATAAACTATGATTATTTTTGGGTGTATGGTTCTTGTCTAATTGAAACATAATATTATAACTGTCCTTCCAGGTCAGTTTTATAACAGTAAAAAAAAAAAGTCTTTAAAATATTTTAAGTTTTAAGTGTTCAAAAAATAGAATGACTTCATCCTTTAAATCGAAGTATCATACAGGCTAAAATAAAATAGCAACTTAACAAGGAGTTAATAGTCAATGTTTTTATGAATAACTTTGAGTGTGTGTCAAGCAAATGTGTAGCAAAGGACATAGACAATAGCCTCATCTGGTTATAGACAGTAACACTTCCTGGTAGAATAAAGACCTAATAATTTTCTATTTATTCATGCATTCACTCATACGAAAATTAATTTTAAGGAGTCTAGAGTCTATTATATATTGTGTATTTAATATTCTTTTTGTTCTTAACAATAAACATGAATATTTCAACATATGAAGAGAAAACAAAAAAAGAAATTATACATGAGATCATAAAATACTCAGTACAATTTGTGTCTTTTTTCTATTTTTTTATAGTTTGTTAGTAGTTTTCTTATTGTTCTTTTAATTTCTCTTGAAATTTATTTTATTGCTCTTTCAAATTTAAAAAGGTAGTTCTGAAATTGCCCTATTTGTATATATCCCCTTTGAGACTTCAATCTTAATCTCTTTGATGGATTCATTGACAATGATTCACTGATGTCCTTTCCTTTTCTTTTACTTTTAAGCATGGCCATCACTACTATGGGGCAGTAACTAGATAGCTATATGGGTAGAACACTGGGTTTGAAATAAGGAAGTCTTTTCTTTATGAGTTCAAATTCTGCCACTGACAGTTACAAGCTCTGTGATCCTGGGCAAGTCACTTAAGTCTGGCTTGATTCCTCACCTGTAAAATGAGCTGGAAAAGAAAACAGAAAATCACTTCAACATCTTTCCATGAAAATCTCAAACGGGTTTCATGAAGTGTTGGACACAACTGAAATGACTGAGCAACATCACTACTATTCCACTGTCCCCTGCCCCAAAAAGAAAAAGAATACCCTCTTAATAAACAAGTACAATCATGCCAAAACAAACTCACACATTGAATGTCTGAAAATGTCTTATTCACAACCACTTTGATGAGAGAATATGATTTATCACTGATACTCTGAAGTACTTATATTGATCATAATTCTTAACTATATAAGTTGTTCTCCTGGTTCTGTTGCCTTTACCTTGCATCATTCTCTGAAGCATCCTGTTCTCTATTTCTTATATTGTAATGATATCCTATTTTATTAATTTGCTATTATTTTGATACCAATTCATGGACATCACCCCTTATTCATTATTTTAATAGTTTATTATCTTTCTATATTATTGTTTTACTATTTTATTTCACATACCTTGAAGTCCTGTGGTGATGGACAAGTGATGAAGCATTAGGTGTGGATACACATAACCCACAACATAGGCAGTCTGGGCGATACGGTGGTTCCCTCACTGGACTGAAGCAACAGTGGGATTTAACAGCCTGTTGAATGGGTGAGCACCTTTTAAAAGGACTGCACTGCTCACCTCCACCATGAGGAAGGAACTGAAAAGAAGTCCTAAAAATTGGCTGTTTTATTCAACTCTGGCCTGCTTACCTCAGTAGGTGGTGTATTCTACTTTATTGTCAATTTTTTTAAAAAGTGTACAAAAATTTTTTCCAAAAATAATTCCATTCACCATCGCTGTATAGAACATGTACCTATTCACGAACAATACAAAATCAAGTATACTTGAAAAACTCACATCTTTTTGTGACAGAACTCATCAGGTGTCACATTCAAATAGGAGCCCTAAGTGAAACAAGACTGGCAAATGAAGGCTTGTTTATTGAAGTTAGAGCTGGGCACATAGTTCTGGAGCAGTTATTGTGACAAGGAGTGTTATACCATATGTTTTGCAATTAAATCTAATCTAGTCACCAAACTCATATGATTCCCGAAAGGTCTGGACTACAGGCTCATGGCAATGTAACTGCCACTTGCAGGAAAGTGTCATGCCACCATCATCAGTGTCTATGCTTCCAAGATGACAAACCCTGATGAGGTGATTAAAGAAAAATAATTATGAAGACCTGGAGACCCTCATGTTCAATGTGCCAAAAGAGGACAAATGTCTAATTATGAGTGACCTTAGCACCAGAGTAGGCATGAACTATCAGAAATGGCAAGGAGTCCTTGGGAGAAATGGAGTTGGGAACAACAACAGGAACAGTGACTTACTGTTGAAGATGTATGTGTTTCATGACCATCTCATCACCAACACTAGGTTTACCTAAAAGCAACCAAACATCATCTATGCACCCTCACAGCAAGCACTGACACTCAATAGTTTCTTATTATAGGGAGAAGAGGAAGACAGGATGAATGAGAGGGGTGCAGAGTGCATTCTCTGCAAGCTAAACACTCATATTAAACAAAAGTGGTGTCTCTACAACAAGATGACTAGCAGAACAGTCAATTATCAACAAATTAGTGTACTTCTCCATGAGTGAATGTTTTATTTCTGATCTGGAGGTAAAGCTGAGTCAGCACAGTTAGCAACAGTGCAGCAGAAAAAGCAACATGGTATACAGTATGGCACTTAAGCATCTGAGCCAAAACACCTGCAAACAGCAAGATTGGTTTGACACAAGTGATGGGGAAATTCAGAAGCTGATAAAGGAAAACTGAGAACTCCACAGCATTTATAATGGATAGTTTGTCCTTCTTTAAGAGGGCAGCATATAACTTCATCAAAAGTAAAATGCAAGAGATGCTTAGAGTGATGCAGAATTCTTGGTTCAGCAAGAAGAGAGTTGAAATTCAGTTTTATGCTGATACTAACAATCGAAACTGCTTCTATGATGCCCTGAACATGATTCATGGGTCAAAGAACTCAGAGTAATCCCAGCTAGTCAGCAATGAAAGAGCCACACTGACCAGTGATAAGGACATGGTCCTACAGAGATGGGCTGAACACTGCCATAGTGTTCTCAACAGACCATCATCAACCAGTGTGGAAATTATTGATCATATACCTTATATTGAAGTCAATCTTTCTCTAGCCAAAAGTCCAGTCGAAGAAGAGGTATTAAAGGTCATTGGGCTCCCCTCATGTGGCACAGCACCTGATACTGTGAGGAGATGAGAAAAAGAGGGAGAAAATGAAGTCAGAAGTCAACCAGCCACTACACTTGGTAAGCCCAATCTTCTATCAATAATTTTATATGTGATTTGGAAATGCAATTAATGCTATCTTACTGTTTGTGTCATTATTATATTTCTATAATGTAGTAAAATTCTTTTATATTGTAAAACTTGAGTGACCATTGTGAGTCAGAAACAATGTTAGACAATTAACTTTAAATCTGAATTTAGTTGAAACTAAA
>JAQQSU010006981.1:0-13360 GCA_028627135.1 Pseudochirops cupreus | reverse complement strand
TAAAGACAAAAAAAACTGTAAAAAAAAAAGTGGGGGGAGAAATGGTAAGCAGGATGGTTTCTGAAAAAACTGGGGAAACGTGAAATTATACAAAGTAAAGTGAGTGGAACCAGGAGAACATTGTATATAGTTCTTAAACTTTTTCCACTCATGATCTCTTTTTGCCCAAGAAATTTTTATGTGACCTCAGGTATATAGGTATATAAAATAGGTATACAAGTGAAACATTTACTGATAATAAATCATAAAGAAATTCATTTTAAAAATAAATGAATAAATACACTCCCCTCAGCTGAGACATAAAAGGTCAAAGAGTTCTACAATTTGCAATACATCGTTTGCCCTGTGCTCTCCAGACCATTCTCACTTTCTGAGGATACCATGTTCCCAGTTGAGAGAAATTAATATTGTACTATTATATTGATAACTAGATATTAATTTGTTTATTTTTTAAAAAAATGTTTAAAATTTGTTTTTAATTTATTTAAAATTTTTAATTTTTCTTCCTATTTCCACGAAAGCCCAGCTCTGGAAAATGTCAGTCAGCCTGGGAAGGGAAGGTTGATTAATAAGATTGTTCTAGCCCTCAAGGAACATGCACATTACTTTGGGTAGGACTCCCACCCACCTGGGAGTCCTATTTTCTGCTTAGAGTATAAATGGAATCCAGTCTGGATAGGCCTTGAAGAACCCCTTATCCTTGATAGCCTGCATTAGGCCATAGGGCAACCCAACTTATGAAAGATAAAATTAGCTAAAGGAGTCTGGATAGAAATGGCTTCCCCTGATCAGATACCTAGAGCCTGCTCAGTCTCATGATCAAGCCACTTTCTCTGTGGGAGGAACTGAAGACTTTTAGCCCACTTCCTCATTAAGTGTCTACTAATAAGGGCTGAGTTTCATTTGTCAGAGAAGTTCCTTTTAGAAGGGATTTAAGGCATTTTATGTTCTCCCTTGGTGTCTTTGGTTACCAAGAGAAACCAATGACCACCACTGTACTGCTTGCTGACTAGCCTAATTAACAAATTCATTATTAATTATCCATAAACTCTGCTTCTCAGAGTTTTAATTTGTTACCCAGCCCAAGGTTAGTGAATTTCTTCCTGTAGATGTACAAAACCCTTCATAGACACCATCTTCATTGAAGCCTGCTGCCAAATCATGGTCATTCCTGCCTTGCCTGGCAGGGGGTCAAAGACTTCTTCTTTCCCCTTCCTCAGTCAACAAAAGAGGTGTGATGGACCTCCCACAGACCAGATGTTGAAAGCTGATTATGAAATTTTATGAAATTGGTTAAGTACTACAAGTCAAGGCTTGAATTATCATTTTGTCGACTGTTTACATATGTGACAGAAAAATGTTAATAAGGCAAGTTAAATTTAAAATCCTGTCATACTGTTTTTAGAGAACTAGTTGTTAAACATTTAACAGCATGCCATTGGTACAAGGCCCTCCTTTTTGAAAAGGTCCATCCAGTAAAAATCTCCTGGTAATGGGGGGTGTGATCATTCATGGTCCATAACCAGATTTCACCTAAGAATGGAAAATGACATATTTATGCTCTGAGCTACTGGGCTGATTCATAAGATTATGGAAGTAGAAAACTAGAAGAAAACTGAGTCATTACCCAGGGCCCAGGTCCTACGCTAACATCTTCATTTCCACCAAGAGGGAATTGTGGCCCAGAGCTGTGAAACATCTTTTTTCTGTGGCGTAGAGAGTGAGGGCTTCCTCAAAGTGACCAGAAGGGCTGTCCAAATGATAGCATATGTCAACATTCATTTCAGAGGGAATAATACGTTCTTAACACCTAATGATTTCTTAATCTTGCATAATCAACAAAGGTAAGATTGTGTGTTATGGTGATGAAAAAGCTATCCTCAAAACCAGAACTACTTAGGTTTGATTTGTGCCTTTGACGCTTACTAACTGTATGACCATGGGCAAATCACTATTAATCATTGCTCAAGGAAATTTTCTCAGACTACAAATTGCCAAGAAATTGCTGATCTGTATGGATGGAAAGAATTTCCTCACCTGCAAGCTCTCTATTCTAATGAAGGCATAAGTCTAGTCTCTACTCCTGTCTTCTTGTCCCCCTTTAGGAACTAATTATGCCTCATTCTAGTACAAATTAGCTACTATCCCTGATGAGAAAGTATGATAGTTGTTAGAGACATCCACCAACCTCAAAACACTTCATATTTACTTTTTATACACTTCATATTTGTTTTTCTATGAACACGTTTCTTCTAGTAGAAGAGAGGCCTCTTGAGGACAGGCACTGTTCCATTCTTGTTTTTGGCTCTTAGTAGTTAGCAGAGTGCCTGGTGTATATCAAGCACTTAATGATCCCTTGAAATTGTTGAGGAAAGAGCCTTTGATTTGGAGGCAGAGGACCTGGGGTCAAGTATAGCTTCTGTTTCTCCCTATTTGTGGAACTTTGTAAAGGCACTACATCTGGGTCTCAGAATCTTCATGTGTTGGGGCAGCTAGGTGACACAGTGCATAGATAGAGCACCAGACTCATATTCTGGAGTTCAAATCTGGCCTCAGACACTTACTGGCTGTATAACCTTGAGCAAATCACCTAAAGCTATTTGCCTCAGTTTCCTCATCTGTAAAATGAGCTGGAGATGGAAATGGCAAACCAAGTCAGTATGTCTGCCAAGAAAACCTCAAATGGGATCACCATGCATAAGACATGGATGAAAAACTGATGAAATGTGAACTTCACATGTAAAGAGAGATAGTCAAATTATATTGTCTTTGAGTTTGCTTCCATTTCTGAAATCTTAGGATCCGAGAGAATCATATGTGAAATCCAAAGTTCATATGAGATCATTTTCAGGGTCCTTCTGACTCTCAATTCCATGGAGACATTGGCCAACCAGAGCAGCCTGGGATGCTGTTCCCACTATCTCCTCTGTGGCTCCTTGGATGAAACCACAACAGTTCCGGCAACTAATTACATTGTTTGTTCTTCCTTGGGAATGCACAACATCCTGACCAAGAGAAAACTAAACTGTAATTAGGGCTTTGGCTCTTGATGTTCTCTTGCTCAGACCCTCTGCATTGTCTGTGTTTCTGCTCAGCTTGGTTTCTCTTAGGACCGTTTCTGATTCAAAGAGCACATTATCGTAAAGGCAAATTTTGGCTTGGTTTTTATATATCAATTCATTTTATTTTTTCTCCCAGAATAAGAAATTAATGGAAAAGAAAATCACATATACAGTTCTGTTATTAATTTTTCCATTAACTTTGTACCACTACCAAAATTCAGGATGTCTCAAAAGTCTTAGTTTAAAACTGCACTAAGACTTCGGGGACACCCTTCATACTTCTTGTAACCAATCACTCAAATATAATTATTTTTGGCCACTGTATAAAGGTGTTTTGATGGGACATCATCCCTTAGATTATGGGGCTTTAGTAAGGAAGTCAAAAAGCTGAGCTGTGGATGTGGGAATGTAGTGAGAGGTAGGACTTAGGGCTTGTGAATTGAATTCTTCAATTCAAGGATGAGAGGTCACATGGCAAAGCAGATAGAGAAAGACCTGCAATTGGATTTGGGCAGTCCTACATTCGAATCCTGTCTTTGACCCTGCCTTACTGTATGACCCTGGGAAAGTCATTTAACTTCTCAGTGCTCCAAGTTACTGTAAGACTGTATGTGACCAAGAAGCTCCTGATCATCACATAGGGAATTCTTCCTTGGAGCCTCTTCCCTCATGAAATCACAGATCTTTCCCCTCCCCCTCTTTTATTGCTGTGTGTGTGTGTGTGTGTGTGTGTGTGTGTGTGTGTGTGACAGAGAGACAGAGAGACACAGAAGAGGGGAGGGAGGGAGAGAGTGGGTGTTTGAGTGTGTGTGTGTGTGTGTGTGTGTGTGTGTGTGTGTGTGTGTGACAGAGAGACAGAGAGACACAGAAGGGGGGGAGGGAGGGAGAGAGTGGGTGCTTGTGTGTGTGTGTGTGTGTGTGTGTGTGTGTGTGTGTGTGTGTGTGTGTATGTAATGTGGATACAAAGAAGAGAAACAGCATTGTCCCCTAGGAGTAGGAACTTGCTCCACAACCACAGACGACAGTGCATCAATGACCCAGACAAGTCTCAGTTAAGTTCAGGAGGCATAAGGGACCTGCTCAGCATCACACAGACCAGGAATCGGGTTGGGATTCAAGTTCTCTCAAGGCTCTGAAGAAAGGGTCTCATGGCAGAATGGAAGGACTTGGAGTCAAGCCCAGGTCTGCTGCTTCTGACGCTTGGACAATGAGTGAGTCAATCTACTCATCCAGGCTTCAGTTTCTTGAACCATATGGAATGATTTGGTTGAGCTTGACAGCCTTGGAGGCCCCTTCCATACAGCTCTATATTTGATATTCTGTGACTTCAAGTCCCACATTGTCCCTACTAACAGTGCCTTGTTTTGTCATCTATGTAATACACTTTTTAAAAAAATTATTCTCTTTCTAGGGGAAAAAACAAAACAACTTCATGTGGTTTGGACACATTGAACCAAACCACAGTAGTGTTTAATTCTTCCATAATTACTCTCCTTTATTTGTTTGTTTTTCCAGATGGACCATTGCTGTTTCAGTGTCATGAGAACAGTTTGACACTAAGAAGGTCATTTGATTGGTGGAAAAAAGAACATTGAAAGAATTACCAAATCTTACCATGCCAATTTAACCTTTCTTGTATATATCCTGAAAAGATATGTGTTTACATGTTGTATCCCCCAATTTGAATTAGAGTTCCTTGAGGTTAGAGACAGTATTCACCTTTCTCTGTATCCTCAGTGCTCAGTACAGTTCCCCATCCATGGTAAACACTTAATAAATGCTTCTTAACTGACTGACTGAAGATTCAGACTAACTTGGTCAAGAACCTGGTGCTAGGGCACAGCTTTGTTCACTGCCAGTCAGATCAGAAACTGGCTTGATTCTAGCATCATCACCATCATTGCCACCACCATCACCATCACCATCACCACCATCACCACCACCATCACCACTGTTATCATCACCATTGCCACCACCACCACCACCACTGCCATCACCCCCATCACCATTGCTAGCAATTATATAGTACCTATTATGTGCCAGGTACTGTGCTAAGCACTTACAAATAATATCTCATTTTATCGTCAAAGCAACCCTAGGAAGCAGGTGCTATTATGATCCCCACTTTATAATTCAGGAAACTGAGTAAAATGGATGTTAAGTGATTTGTCTAGGATCACTAGTAAGTGATCAGCTAGTAAGGGCCTGAGACTGGATTTGAACTCAGGTCTTCCTGACTCCAGGGCTGGTAGTTTATACAGTGAAATATCTCACTGTTTCCATTTACATGCACCATGGGTCTTACTGGATCTTAGCTGTCATCAGCTCCATTATATTTGTACAGAATCTTAAATAGAGCCAGAGTCAGAAGACATCTAGCTTGGTCCACAACTAAATTCTATTTTGCTTAATGACTTGCTCGATAAGCAGTTATTATGTCTTTTCATGAAGATCTCTAGTTAAAGGCAAACCACTCCCATTAAATTTTTAGTTGGTAGGAAATTTTTCATTATGTTGTTCTTAAATTTGTTCTTTTTAAATTTCCTTCCTTTGTATCTGCTTCTGCTCTTTGGGGACAAGCAGGAGAGTCACGGTACCATGGGAAAACCCCTGGATCTGTAACCAGAGGAGATGGTATCCAATCCCTTCTCTGCCAGTGGGATCATGGACAAAGCCTAGGAAAATGAGGGAGTGGACTAGATGTCCTCTAGGGTCCCTTCCAGCTCTAAACCTGCATGCAATGCCATCCACTACCAGCCTTGGATTCATGAAAGCCCAGGCCAATTTAACCTCCAATCACATGCACCAAATTAAAGGCTAAAGTGTTATTTATGGGGAGCGAGCAGGAGAATAGGCAGAAAATTGTTGAGCAATTATGAAAGAAGCAGGGGAAAAACAAACAACCTTATGGAGATCGCGGATTTAGGTCTGGAAGGAACCAGAATGGTTAAGTCCAACCCTTGTGTTTTAGAAAATGAAAACCCAGAAAAAATATGTATAGCTATGTACAAATGACAAGCAGAAGAAATTGCAACAATGAAGTATGAAATGCATGATATGAAAAGAAATGAAATGTAAGCAGATGCTTTGATTCCAAGAGGGAGTACTGGGTAGTAGGAAGACTGCTTGGCTTGGATTTGGGAAGAACTGAGTTCAAATCCATTCTCTGATATTTAATAGCTATGTGGCCACTTAAAGTATTTGGGACTCAATCCCCATACCTGTAAAATGGGGACAACAATACCTATAGCAGCAGTGTCTTACAGTACTATAATCTCAGCCCTAAAAGTTTAGAAATGCACTGAGACTTTTGGGACACCCTGAAACAATGCCTTGCCAGCAGCTGAACCTACTCAAAGTTCCCTTATCTCCTTCTCAGACTCTTCACCCTTTGCCTTTCCTCCCCTCTCCTTTCCCCCTCCCTTTTCCTTCTCTCCTCTTTCCCTCTCCATCCTTTCTCCTTCCTCCCTTCCCTGGTCTAAAGGATTGATGCCATGGTGGAGATGGCCAAGGAGGCCATGACAGAGCCCACCAAGGGACACATCACAGGTCTATGCCAGGACATGTTCTCCAAAATGGCCACGTACTTGACTGGTGAGCTGACAATGAAGACTCTAAACTTCTTCAGAGGATCTTGAGCCAGCAGCCTGCTAGGTGGATGTATATTCGAAGAATCTAGAAGCAAACTGTGGGTAGAAAGGGGAAGAAAGGATTCTTTCCCAGGAAGGCTTATCACAAGAGCTGAAATGTACAGGATGGGGATGAAATTTAGCAAATGTCTACGCTTCAGTTCCATAAAAGGAAGCAGTGCTACTGGTCCAAGGAGAAACCCAGCTGCCACCTTCTGATGCTTTCCTAAAACTGCACTCCTTGGAACCTCATCATATTGTGTGCCCTGGCCCAAGGCTCCAAATTCTGGATCAAGCCTGTCTAGAGCAGACACAGATGACAGCCTTTGGTCTCTCTGTCTCCTCCCTCTTCCCCTCCCCTCAGGCTCCATCTTTGACTCTTTGTTATGAATGTGCCCCCCACCCCTTTCATAACCTATTCTTGAACTTAAATAATAAATGCCAATTTTTGACCCTCAAAAAAGTTTAGACTCTGGTTTTCCAGATATAATTCATAGGTGTATATGGGGAGCGGGACACCTCTTCCTTGCTGGGATATCACCATGTGTTCTTGGTTGTTGGAGAGTGGACTGTAGACATAAAATAAGAACTATGCAATTTTCAGGTATGACCAGGTAGTAACATAATGGCTTTCTATCAGGACAACAAACAGTCAAGTCATCACTACCACCAAATAAACATTTTCATCTCCCTGGCAGTTGTGGCTTAGAGAACTTGGAGAGGCTCCTTATAGTAAAGTTGAGATTCCCACATGACCCTGAACAGCTCTCAAATGAGGGAGTCAGATGAAACAGCAAGCAATGACTAAATACCTATCATACACAAAGAATAAGAAAAAAATGATAATGATTCTTGCCCTCAAGAAGCTTACAGTCAACTAGGAAATATCACATATAGACAAGCAAATAGAAAGGAGTTTGAAGGAAAGAGAACAATGAACACTCATTCCCTTTCTCTCTCTGAAGCTGACTGGCTCTGTATGTGGCTTGTGCGAGAAGAATCAGTCTGTAATGTCGATAGGAGGTGGGGCCTTTGTTGAGCCTTGGAGAAAACTAGGGATTCTCAGAGGCAGAGGTGGTGAAGAAGAGCAGTTCACATGAGGAGATCAGCCTTTGTAAGAGCATGGGGCAAGAAATGCTGAAATCAGGGAAGACCAAGTAGGTCAGTTTGTCTCTAATGTAGTGTGCAAAGGAGAATAATGTGACATCCTTCTGATAAGGTAAAGTGGAGCCAGATTGGAAATGGTTTTATAAACTAAGCTGATTGTATACTCTATCTCAGAGACAATAGAGAAGAACTGAATCTTCTTGGAGACGGGGAATGATCATTTCTGGCCTGTGTCCTAGAGAAATTATTTTAGCAACTGTGCAAGGAAGAGATTAGAGAAGAGATACTGGAGACAGAGAGACCGAGTGGGGACTCCTACAAAAGTCTAGGCAAGAGGTGTCAAAGCTACGGTGGGAGGCATGTGAACACAGAGAAGGCAATGGATCAGCTATGGGAAGGTAATACTGAACTTCAATTAAGGGCTTTAGTGGGAATAATAATAATAAAAATTAATGATTGTTAGAAACTATTGACATAACACTTAAATTTGCCAAGTGCTGTACGTGTTAAGTCCTTTGATCCTCATAAAAATCTTCTTTGATGGGGGCTATTATTATTTCCATTTTTATAGGTTAAGAAACCAATGTTAAGGGACTTGCACAGGGTAACAGCACTAGTAAATTTCTATGGTAGGATTTGAACTCAGCTCTTTCTGACTCCAAATTTAATACTCTATCCATTGAATCAATTGTGGCATCTAAGTGAAAGCATAGAGTTGAGGAAGACAGTGAGCATAGAAATGAACAAAGCAAGAGATGATAGTACTTTCAAAGGAAATAGGAGGGTGATGAAGAACGCAATCTGTGTACTGCATCGAATGGGATGAATTAGAGATGCCCATGGGACATTCAGATGGAGGTGTTTGGCAAGAAGTAGGTAATACAGGGGGTTATCTAGGTGGCACAGTGATATAGAGCAGGGTCTAAAGTCAGGAAGACTTATCTTCCTGAATTTAAATCCTCAGACACTATTTGTGTGGCCTTGGGCAGATCAGTTAACCCTGTTTGCCTCAGTTTCCTCATCTGTAAAATTATCTGGAGAAGAAAATGACACACCAGTATCTCTGCTATGAAAAGCCCAAATGGGATCCCTAGGAGTCAGATGCCATGGGACCAACAGAATAAGAAGATCTAGAAAGTAGGTTTAGGGAAGAGATGAAGGACAGTTTTACAGATATGGAAGACATCCAAAGAGATGCTACCTGAGCCAATGGGGACTGATTTGACCCATAGCCAAACATTTTTACATATTTTTGCAATAAGCATACCGTCAATTTACATATGTCCTCAGTTATAAATGGAAATACAGGTAAACAATTCCATTAAATATTTATCGACAGCCTGTTTTGCCTAAAGTACTAGCTCATAGAACAATAGAGTTTTCAACCTGGAAGCGACCTTATTATTAATCATTCTGCTCAGTTAAGAAAAGAGAAAATAAGGCCCAGGGAGGGGTAATGATTTGCTGATGGTCATGCAGCCACATAGGGTTGGAGTGAGATGCAGAGCTCAGATCTTCTACTTTTCTGGTCAGTTTTCTTTCTATTATATCACACTCAATATGTTCAAGAAAAATAGGTTATAAACAAATTTCTACAAAATGAATTGAATTTTTTCCTTCAAATTTTACTTTCATTTCAAATTGGTGAGAAAAATCTCAGGGTCAGGGAGTGGGAGTGGGGCAGGAAATTGCAGGCATTTGTAGCCCCCGCTGCAAATAGCCTGTGATTAGTGAAAGACTTTATTGTGACATATTTTGAAAGGGAGGGGTATACATTTAAAATTTTGGTTGAGAAAGGGGCTCTAGTGGCCAAGGCCAGGACAAGCTGGGTGGATCCATCTAGGACTTGGTTCCCCACTCACCTTTTTTCCTTGTCTCACTTTCCTAGTTTTAGTATTGCTGTTCTCACCCTTGGAGATTGTTCTAACTTGGCAAATTCTCTAAAATGATTGAAAATATGCCCCTGGTATATTTATTATGGACAGTGAATAGTCTTGTGAGACAATTTCTTTTTTTGACCATCATTCTGACTCAACCTACATGTGACCAGAGCCAATGAAGTATAGAAATTTTCCTATGCTTACTAAAGTAAATATATTTGCTTATCTAGAAAAGAATGGGACAGGATTAGATGATTTTCAAAGCCTCTTCCAAGGGTTTTTTGGAGCTGAATTTCAAAATTTCAGTGAGAATTTACAGATCATAAATTGGTAAATGTTAGAAATTAAGCTTAATTTAGTTTTGTTGATTGAGAAAAGGTTAATAAGTATGTTGTGGGTACTTTTTTTTTTCTTTCTGAGAGTCAGCTGTTAAACATTTACAAGCATACCTCTTCTTAACATTCTAAATTATTAGCTGTACAGTGTTAGCATCTCCTAATCCAGTATATTCCTCTTAAACTGTAGAGCTGCTCATGTTGACATTTAAAAAGCTTGCTTCTCTCTCCCTCTTTTCCTCTCTCTCTTCCCTTCTCTTTTCCCTGCCTTCTTCTTCCTCTTTCCCTCTCTTTCCCTCTCCCACCTTCACTCTCTCTTTTCCTCTCCCTCTCCTTCTCCTGTTCCCCTCCACCCTTTCCCTACTGACCTAAAACCAGAGATTGTGGCTATGTTTACTGTATTTTTCATTCACATTTGGTAGAGAAACATTTCTCCCAGCTGAGCTCTTGGAGCAGTGAAGCATAATGACTGCTCTCCTGCTAAGATTTGTCAGATACTCTTCTCCCCATGTTGCTAAAAATATGACTTTAAGAGCAAGAAGATCTTTTCTCCTAGCTCACTAAAAATAAACCTGAGAACTCTGCAGTGGTCTTATGTTTCCGTGCCAGCTTCATTTTGGACTGAAGAGACAACTCATCGAGTCAGAGGCAAAATCACCTTTCTGGGTCCACCCAGAACTAAATCATTTCTACTTAGCAGCCCTACATATGGTACAAAAAAATGGCATCAAGTGCCATAAATGTGGCAATTCAAGTGAAATTGACCCAAAGCAGCTGTCTTTCTTCACTGTCTCCATTCAACCTAGGCAGAAAGTACACATGAAAAGACTTAGCTCCTACCCAGTTACATGTAACCTGACCTTGTTCCCAGAGGAAGCTCAGCTTTGATTCATATCATGGACATTTGCTGAGTTGGGTTCTATGGAGCCCTTGTGTATTTTACATTCTTCTTGGGTCTCCCCCCAGTATGGATTTTCAGGATTCAAGCTTGTGAATCATATATTTCTGAGTGCTGCAGGGCACAATCACTTAACAATTCAATTGGTAAGTCTAACTAGGCACTTTAGGTACCTCCTCCTCCCCCCTCACTGGGCACACAAACACACACAAACACACACACACACACACACACACACACACACACACACACACACACACAATCTGAGGTGAGAACTTACCATCTGCTTGGAAACAATAATTGACAAAAGTAAGTGTATCTAACTTCTACAATTTTCTCAAGGAGAAAAGGAGCCTGGGAGTGCTAAGTGTCAAACTAGCTTCTTTCTCTACTTAGCTGAGCCCAGAGCCAGCTGGGCAGACCTGGGGATTGAAAAATGAATGACCCTCTGGGATTTAAGGCAAGTGTCTTAGTAGGAGAACAGACTTAAAAAAAAAAGTATTGACATCTATCCACCCCCCCACCCCCACTTTTCCCTAAATAAACTGATAATGCTTTCAGAGGAAAAAAGATTACTTCATAAATCAACATTGCATGGGCCTACCCTTGACAAAGGGCAGGGGCAACAAGCCAGAAGATGCTTTTGGAATTCCTGCAAACATACAAGCCAGTTGTTGAGGGGGAGCTAGTGAAAGAACAAAACAGCCACGGCACACAGCCACACAGCTAGTTCTTTTTTTAAAAAACTTTCTTTAAATGTTATCAATTAACTTTTGTTTATTTTCAGTTTACATCATTCATTTCCACGAGATTTTGAGTTACGAATTTTCTCCCCGTCTTTCCCCTACCCACCACCCCAAAACAGCCATCCCACTGTATAACCGCTCCCCCAATCTGCTCTCTCCTGTGTCCTCCCCCATCCCCCTTCTGACTTTCTGGTAGGGCAGGATGGATCTCCCTACCCCAGTGCCTGGATAGCTTAATTCCCAGTTGCATGTAGTTAATAATAATAATTATATATATAAATATATACACATATATGTGTATATATATTTAACATTTGATTATAGAACTTTAAATTCTAGATTCCTTCCCTTCCTCCCTCGTCACCCACCCCCACTGGAAAGACAAACAATTCAATACAGGCCACACCTGTGGTTAGGCAGAACATCTCCACAATGGACATATTGTTAAACACTGATTATATTTCCCTTTTTCCTATCCCACCCTCCACTTGTTCTATTCTTTACTTTGTCCTTGTCCCTTTACAGAAATGTGTGCTTATAACAACCCTCCCCACCAACCTGACCTCCCTTCCATCATCCCCCCTCCTATCCCCTTCCCCCCTACTCTCCTATAGGAAAAGATACCCAATTTAGAGTTTATGTCATTCCTTCCCTAAGCCAAATTCAATGACAGTAAGGTTGACCCTTTCCCCTTTGCCCTCCTGTTCTTCCCCTCCATTGTAATAGTTATCTGTTACCTCTTCTATATGAAATGATTAACCCCATTCTATCTCTCCCTGTGTCCTCTCATCCTATTCCTCTCCCACCTCACAATTTCACCTTTTAAAATATCATCTCTTTCTATTCAATTAATCCTATACCCTCTGTCTATATATCCCTGTGCACATATATACACACACATATATTTATTTATAAGCATAAATACCCTACTATATAGACATATGTATATGTGTACATATAGATAGATATAGATATAGATTTATATTATCTTCACCTATCTTCATAGTGAGAAAAGTTTCCTAAGCTACAATTTTCTTTTTTCCATTTTGGCATGTAAATAGTTCAACTTTGATAAGTTCCTTAGGGTTTCTTTTCCATGTTTACCTTCTCATTCTCCTTGTGTTTGAATGTCAAATTTTCTATTCAATTCTGTTTTTTTCCTCAAGAATGCTTGAAAGTCCTCCACCTCATTAAATGGCCATTTTTTCCCCTGAGACATCATACTCAGTTTTGCTGGATACGTGATTCTTGGTTTTAATCCTAGCTCTCTTGATCTCCAGAATATCATATTCCAGGCCCTTTGGTACCTTAATGTAGAAGTTGCTTGATTCTGTGTTATCCTGATTGGGTTTCATGAGTATTCAAATTGTTTCTTCTTGGCAGCTTCTAATATTGCTCCCTGATCTGGGAATTCCAAAACCTGGCTATAACATTCCTAGGAGTTTTCTTTTTGGGGCCTTTTTCAAGAGGTGATTGGTGAATTTTTTCAACCTCTATTTTGGCCTGTGGTTCTAAAATATCAGGCCAATTTTCCTTGAGAATTTCTTGAAGGATGATTTCTAGGTTCTTTTTTGATCATGGCTTTCAGGTAGTCCAATAATTTTTAAATTATCTCTCCTGGTTCTATTTTCCAGGTCAGTGGTTTTTTCAAGGAGATATTTCACATTGCTTTCTATTTTTTCATTTGTTTGGATCTGTTTAAT
>JAQQSU010006980.1:0-13360 GCA_028627135.1 Pseudochirops cupreus | reverse complement strand
ATCCTGGTAGATGACTCTGGCCTAGGTTCAAGTCTTGGCCCTATCATTCAGCTATATGTGTAATTTTAGGTAAGCAACTTTACCTTCTCTAATCTCTATTTCTTTATGTATAAAATGAGGGAGGTGAAGTAGGACAACTTAAAGGTTCCTTTCAGCATTAATACCTCTAATTTGTCAATTGATTTTTCTAAATCACATGGAAATTCTAGGCCATCTTGGAACGAGCTTAATTTAGATATTTTCTTTCTCTTTTTCTTATTTGATAGGGGAAAGAAGGCCTGGACCTTCAAGTTTACTGATACAGGGAACTCCCAGTGACAAAACTGTATCTGACAATGTAAAACTATGTGTTTTCAGTAACAGCGATTTTTAGCACTGAGAAGTTAATTAAAAGAAATGTTTAAAAAAAAAAGCATTTTTCCTTTTTAAAAAAGGAGGAAGAGTAAGCCCTTTTAAGGCATCAACTAATCTTATTTTGGGGTCTCTACTGTCAAAGGGAAATGAAGAATTGCCGTAACCACAACAACAATGACAATTTACGCTGACATAGCATTTCCTCACCTGTTCCTCTGAGGAAAGTGCTTTATCAATGAAAGAGGTGGAGCAGTGCTGTAATTCCCCTTTTAATAATAGTAAATAATAATAGCTAGCATTTATATGGCACCTTAAGGCAGCGGTTCTCAACCTGTGGGTTGTGACCCCTTTGGGGGTCGACTAAGACCATCCGAAAACACATATTTCCAATGGTCTTAAGAACCAAGACACTGCTCCTCTATCCATCTCCAGGTGGGTCTGCCCACATGCAGATCTGCTCACATACGAGTATTAAAGAGTCGCGGCATTAGGAAGGTTGAGAACCACTGCCTTAAGGTTTTCAAAGCACTTTATAAGCATTATCACATTTTATCCTCACACCAACCCTGGGTGTAGATGCCCATTTTACAGAAGAGAAAACCGAGTCAACTAAAGATGATTTGCCTAGTGTCACACAGCTAAAAACATTTGAGGTCTCATTTCAACTCAGGTCTCTATCACTCTAGGTCCAATGCTTTATATATTGCACCACCTAGCTGCCTTTTATAGAAGAGGAAACTGAAGGGCAGAACCCAAAATCACATTTGCTAGCACAGCCTGGCCTTCAATCTAAGTTTTCTGACTCTAAATCCATTTCTCTTTCCATAATACAACACTGTTGCATTCCAAGTAATGGGGTCCCACTATGAGAGAGGGGTTGAGAAAAACAACACCACAGTGGAGACCTAGACAGGATGCTATTAATTATTCCTCCTATCAGCAGCAGAGGAGGCATTTGGCTCTGTTTGATGAAGCTTCTTCTGTCCTGAAACATTCCTGGGCAGTGCTTCAGAATATAGTTTCATAAAGTTGTTCATATTCCCTTTAGGCCTGGGACAGCATTCTGCATTTGGCAAAAGAAGGAAATGATGCTGTGTTTTTGAGTTATAAGGTTCCTGCTCTCCTGATGTGACACTCATAACAGCAGAGGGAGAGTTTATGACACCGTTAACATTAGGCCAAAGTGTGCTTGAAAAGTTTCGGCTTTAATGTTGATGCTTCTGCCAAGTTGCACATTTGAATAAAACAGTTAATACTTGCATAGCACTTCTCTGATGAGTTGGAATCTATGCCCAGATAATGTTCTTATAAAATTTAATGGATCCCTCTAATGTGCTATCTTTCATGCATGGCAATTATTCATTCTAATGTAGAATGAAGAAGGGGCAGCAAGATGGTACAGTGGATAGAGTGTCAGACCTGGAGTCAGGACATCTCCCTGAATCTAAATCTGGCCTCACATACATACTGCTGTGTGACCCTGGACAAGTCACTTAACCCTGTTTGCCTTAGTTCCTTCATCTGTAAAACGATCTGTAGAAGGAAATGGCAAACCACTCCAGTATCTTTGCCAAGAAAATCCCAAATGTGATTACAAAGAGTTGGACATAAATGAACAACAGCAACAAGAATCAAGAGATTACAAGTGACCCACCCTCAATAGGAAGAATTTGGGGTTGTCGTATTACAATAACAGTGATAAATTTTCTCACATCTACTCTCTCTTTTCTCCCATGAACTTCCCTTGGCAATCAGTCAGCTAATACATATGTCTCTATTATCTGCCTAGAACTGTGAGTACCCATTTGTTGCCCTGGTGGCATAGCCTATGGCCATAGAACAAATGATTTCAATTAGTTTTTTTTTCAACAAATGCTAATTTATTTCTTACTTAACAGAATAAATTCAATACAATGTTTATTTTCGCAACATGCAATATATCTTATTTCAAACTTAACTTCTGTGCAATGACTGTGGTGGGGTGATCTATTTTATTTGGCTACCCTCAATGTAATTAATTTGGACAGTTCTCAAGGGATATCAATGGTCAAAGTGGTTCCACTATGGTTTGTCCTGCACTTTCAATCAGTTTCTTCCACACATCATCTAAAGAAGATTTATGTGCTTACGGCTATCTGGAAGTTGGGGCAATTGAGCTAGCTAAAGAGCAGAGAAACAGCAACTGTTGCCAATGTTGTTAACACCAGCCACCACCTCATTAGAAAGTTGTCCATTGGCAGCAGATAAAATCAGAGAGCCCAGACATGTGGGCTGGTACGTAGGCTGGTCCTATTATATACCAATTGTCATACTGTAGGGGCAGAGCTGTATGCATTGCAGGTAGGGAGACCAAGAGAGTGATGTTTATAGCAGAACAATGCAGTTCTAAATGTTTGATATCTGTGAGGCTTTCTCTGGGTGCCACTGTCCTTTGCACTTAATAAATACTTGTTGCCTGGATGACTAGCTGACCTTATTATAACTATTTATTTTATATTTGAAAGTCCCACAGTTCAAAGACCATTGAAATAAAGCTACGAACAGCAAAAGGTTTACTATACTGTTCTCCAAGGCAAAGCTCAGACCTACCCTCTAACAACTGTGTTTATAAAAGGGTTGCAAATGATCCCTACTTATGTGGCCATTTCTACTGCACTAGTGTCCTTTCTGCCTTATACCTAGCATAAGCCTGCAATTGTAGGAAAAACAAGAACTTTAAGACTATCAAAAGAACATACAGGCCTGTTGGAATTTGTGGTCTCACTGTGATTATGAAGACTCTATGGGCATGAGAAACTCACTCAGGCTCCCAAGCTTTTATCTCATTAGGAACTTGGAACCAGACAAGGAATTTTTGTGTTGTCTCAGTGCCCAGTGCCATATTTAGAGGACGAGTCTGATTGAGTATCTCCAAAAAGTAGAACTAATTTGCTGGGAGGGACTCAGTATTTTGGAAAAACTTTGTCTTGCTGTGTCCTAATGTAGCCCTGTCAGGAAGAGCATGGATAGCAGACACTCATCTCAGAACTAAAGTGGAAAAAACTTCATGCAGCAGATCACTCTGAAACATTGAAAGATTTAGTGCTTTATCACGAACCAGAGAGCAATGGAACAGTATTTTTGAGGTAGTTCCTAATCCACCCAGGTTGCCTAGGGTAGTAGTATTAAGACACTCAATGAGTGTTCTATAAATATTTGCTGATGCCACTGCCTTGGTCTTTGACCTTGATTTGAAGCTCTAATGTGAGATACAAGAATAAAAACCAAGGGTTATCTTTGGATTTGATGTCTCAAAATATTCTCCCAAGATATGTCATAAGAATAAGTCATATTTACATAGCACACTCAATTTTTTTTGTGTGCTTTCTGGAATGGGGAAGGCAGGGCAATTGGGGTTAAATGACTTGCCCAAGGTCACACAGCTAGTAAGTGTTAAGTGCCTGAGTCTGGATTTGAACTCAGGTCCTCCTGACTCCAGGGCCAGTGCTCTATTCAATGCGCCACCTAGCTGCCTTGACATTCAACTTTTGAAATGCACTTTTCCTCCAAGAGCTCTGTGAAATAGGTTTTACATGTATCATCATTCTTACTTTACAGATGAGAATTATGAGCTTTTGAAGTGAATGGACTTGCCCATGGTCCTAGAGTTACTGGCAGAACCAGGACTCAAATCCTGATATGCTAGATGCCCATATCTCTACTCTCCTCAAAAAAATCCTCACTAAATCTGTCCATCCCCAGTAGCTTTCATCCTATATCTCTCCTCCCTTTTATAGCTAGGTTTCTAGAGGAATCCATTTATAATGGCTCCCCTACTTCCACTCTTTTCTTAACTTTTTGCATTCTGACTGATGACCTCATCATTCAATGGAAACTGCTCTCTCCAAAGTTACTAATGGTCTCTTAATTGAGAAATATAATAGCTTTTCCCCAAACCTCATCCCCCTTGACCTTTCGGCAGCCTTTTATACTGTTTTCCATTCTGTTCCTCTTGATGGGCTTTTCTCTCTAAATTCTCATGACATTGCTCTCTCCTGGTCCTCCTCCTACCTGTCTAACAGCTCCTTCTCTGCTTCCTTTGCTTGTTCTTCATCCACATCACACCTGCTAACCATGGAGGTTCCTTCCCCCCCCCCCCCCCCAAGGCTCTGTCTTGGGCCTTCTTTTCTCCTTTCATACTATTTCACCTGGTGTTCTCATGGTTTCATTGATCACTTCTATACTGATAACCTGAAGAAGGAAATGGCAAATCATTCTAGTATCTTTGCCCAGGAGCTCCAAAGAGGGTCATGAAGAGTTGGACATGACTGAAAATAGCTGAAAAACAACAAAAATGCTGATGACTCGCAGTCTTTTTGCTCAGCCCCAACCTCTCTCCCAACCTCTTGTCTCACATCTCCAAAAACAATAACAGAATTCATTTGGAAGAACAAAAAGTCATAATTTCAAAGGAAATAATGAAAAAAATGTAAGGAAAAGGGGTTTAGAAGTATCGTATTTTAAACCATATTATAAGGCTGTAATTATCAAAACTATCTTACACTGGCTAAGAAATAAAAAGGTAGATCAATTTACAACAGCAAATAAATAGAGTAACCTTGTATTTGACAAGCATAAAGATTTAAGTTTTGGAGGGAAAAATTCATTATTTGGTAAAAATTGTTGGGAAAACTGGAAAGCTGTTTGGCGGAAACTGGGCATAGACCAATATCTTATACCACTTACCAAGATAAGATCAAAATGGATATGTGACCTAGATATAAAAAGAGATATTTCAAGAAAATTTGAAGAACATGGACAGACATCTTTATGGATGTCTTGTAGACATCTTAAACTCACCATGTATAAAACTCAACTCATGATCATCCTCCCTACCTGAACTCTCTCCTTTTTTTTAACTTCTCTATTACTTTCAAGGGTACCACCATTTTCCTAGTCATGCAGGCTTGCAACTCAAGTATCATCTTTGACTCCTCATTCTCTTTAGTCACCAATCCCATATCTAATCAATGATCAAGTCCTGTCATTTCTACTTTTATAACATCTCTTCTACATACCTCCTTCTTTTCTCTGATACTACAACCACTCTGGTGCACCCCTTCTTCACCTCATGCTTGCACTGTTGCAATAGCACATTTCTTCCTGACTCAATTCTCTCCTCATTCAAATCTATTCTTCACTGAGTTGTCAAATGACAGCTAAAACATGCTTGACTCTACCATTTCCCTATTCAATAAACTCTGGTGGCCCCCTATTATCTCTAGAATCAAATATTAAATCTTCTGTTTGGCTGTCAAAGTCCTTCATAACCTGACCTTTTCCTACCTTTCCTGTCTTCTTACACCTTATTTCAGTACTCTTCAATTCAATGACATGGGCCTCCTTGCTGTTCCCAGTATATTTTACTCCATTATCCCAATTCAAAACATTTTTTCTAGCTGTCCTATATGCCTAGAATGCTCTCCCTCTGCTTCTCTGCTTTCCTTCAAATTACAGCTAATGTCCCATCTTTTCCAAGGAACTTTTCTCATTTCTCAATATTTTCTCTGAGATTACTTCCTCTCCCCAATTTATTCTCCATTAGGCTGTGAGCTCCTTGAAAGTTTTTTGCCTTTCTTTTTATTCCCAACACTTAGCAGTGTCTGGCATATAGTAGGTAATTAAATGCTAGTTACCAATGCTAAGCTCAATGTCCCTTCTTTCTTTTTTCTTGGAGGCAATTGGGGTTAAATGACTTGCCCAGGGTCACAAAGCTCCTCTCTAAGGCTGGACTTGAACTCAGGCCCTCCTGACTCCAAGGTCAGTGCTCTATCCATCTAGGTAACCTAGGTGACCCCTCAATGCTCTTTCAGCATAGTACAATGCCCCTCTGTCATGGTTTTCATTTATTCATCATTCATACTTTATAGCTAAGGATATAGAACTACTCGTATTTCATCACATAATCATTGCAGATTTTATGTCAATTTTTTTTCTGCAAAAGAATGGTATATGACCATTATGTGAAGCTTTAAAAAAAAATAAAAACCTCGTGCCAATGTTACTTAAAAATCATTTATTACTAAACTGCCTTTGGTGCAAGATTAGGATGCAGGAATACTTGCAACTATACAATAAAATAGGGAGGATGCAAGCTTTACCATATCATGTGACTTACTCATGGCCACTTTGCCCAGCCACTCCCCATGTGCCTACGGCTCTTTATTGAGTTGAGCGACAATACCATTGGTACTGCAGTGTTCTAAACAAATCATGCAAGTCAGCTTTCAGAAATATACTTACGGTGTACCTATGCTGAGAATTCTAAGCTCACAGTTTGCAATGTGTAAGAGAGAAACACCTAACCCTAAATGCTACCAGTGAATACACTGATATTCTGCTTATCTTTTAAGTGGTGTGAGGAACAGAATTATACCATGCGACAATTACGTGATGAAAGGTTATAAACCAGTTTTTGGACTAGAAAGAGAGAAAAAAAAACACACAGGATGCAACTATTATATGGTGGCAATGATTATGTGGTAAAACGCAGTGATCAAATGGCCTTGAGAGGCTCTATACCGTTAGGGACACAGTTTAGATTTTCAGGTTCTTCAGGATTTAGGCTACTGTTTTTTTCTCTTTGTCAATGTAATGCATCATAATCTAATGCCAATAACATTTTCCTGGGCATAAGAAGACCAGAATTTAACTATACCCACATTCCTGTCTCCTTTTGTCTTCTACTATGAGACAGCAAGGGACTTTGAGATTGGGAACTGTTTTACTTTGTCCTTGTACGTGTATTCACAGTGCTTAGCCCATAATCTAGAAATGTTCTATCTATCTATTAATTAGCTTGGAACCTTGGACAATGCTTAATCCTTCAAGAGACTTAATTTTTTGTAAATTGAGATGTAACACTATACCAAAACCAGAGTCAAAGCACCTATACTTACATCCCTGGTTATGCTATTTACTACCTATGTGACCTTGGGAAAGTCACAGCCTCCTAGGGTCTCTGTTTGATCATCTGTAAAAGAACGGCCTCTCAGATCTCTCTAAAGTCCCTTGTAGCCCTAACATTCTATAAAAGGTTTCTTAGGACAGGTCAAATTCTGAATAAAAAGTACTTTAAATCTAACGTGCCCTTTCTGGGTCACTATCATCAGTTGATTTTGAGAAATGATCATTTTTTAAATAGAAGAAAAAGAAAACAATTTTTTAACACTGAAATTCCTGGATCTTCATTATTATTTCATGTGGATTTATTCGGATATTTTGCAAAACAGAAGCTCATTTAGGAAGGTAACAAAACTTGCTTCATGACTAAAGGGCTACCAAAAAAATTTTATGAATGACTTTTTAAATGGCAGGAATGACTTCCTGGAATTACTTTGCAGCAGGCTCATTGTGGGGACCATTTTAGTTACCACCAGTTGGACTTTTGAAATAATGAAAATTCCAAGTGACATTTTGCAAAATGCAGAAATTTTTAGTGGCAACCAAGCTGTCCATGCCAGCTGTTACATATAGAAACTCTCTTTTCTCTTTTCTCAAAGGTATCCAATATCACAATCAACAGTCAAGAGCGGAATTAAAGTCTTACTCAAAAATGACAAAACCTGGTTGGTGAACCTGTATATATTCTTTGGAGATTAAAAAAATAACAACTTGGTGTTTCTATTGAAAATTCACTTTTATTTTCCCGTGGGATTCCTTTTATAGAACATACATAATTAACCAGAACAGCCATGCAAATGAGTCCTGGCATACAAGTCCAGCATTTATAACAAATCATGCCTGGGTTCTGTATAGTATGTCTTTAGACTGCTAATGTTTCCTTCCATCAGAGGTATCATCATCTCTGATACTGCTGAGCTAATTCTGCATAGTATCTAATACACAGTACCTAACGTATATTTTAAATATTTTTTATGAAGAAAGTTCTATAAGACCAGTTAAAAAAGTAAATCATAAGACCAAAGAAAATCTTTTTTCTCATTCTGAAGCTAAGCTAAAAGACACCTGGGCAGAACTCATCCCTGTAGCTTTTCCCTTTGCTTTGAGGATAAGTTCAAAAGGGCATTGCTTTTACTGTTGATTCTTTCTTTTCCAAAGTAGTAGAGGCTTATTTGTGGAAGCAGAAAAAAAGTTTCAAAAACTGTGTCATGAGAGTCATCGTAGTTCTCCATTTTATGATTTCTCCTTTCTGTTTTATGTGATTATTGGGGCAGCTAGGTGGCACAGTGGTTAGAGCACTGGCCCTGGTGTCAAGAGAAGCTAAATTCAAATCTGGCCTCAGACACTTACTAACTTAGCTGTGTGACCCTGGGCAAGTGACTTAACCTCAATTGCCTCCAAAAAAAAAAAGATTGATAATGCATTGGAGAGAGGGCTGGATTTGAAGTGAGAAGATCTTAGTTCAAATCCTGCCTCATATTTAAGCACAGTTTCGTTTTCCTCATGTGAAAAGGAAATCAGAACAGATGTCCTCTGAGGTCCCTTCCAGCATATATATCTAAGCTCCTATGATGAGATGACCTTCTATCAGATACCTACTAAGCTTCTCACTAGTTGTGTCATCTTAGATAAGTCATCTAACTTCTCTGAGCTTTAGTTGCCTCATCTGTAAGATGATGAGGTTGGGACAGATGTCTGTTGAGGTCTCTTTGAGCTTTAAATCTAAATCACATGAAGAGGATGTTCTTTCAGAAATAATAGTGCAGATTTATCCTGTTCTTCCTTTCTGCATAAGATAGGAAAGCACAGAGTCAATGGATGCCTCTTTATCTATTTTAAAGGAAAGATATAAAGAGGAGGGATGGTTAGTAACTGAAAAATTTAATTAAGTAGGAGGTACTAGACCAGATTATCTTAATCACAAATGCTGGAGAGCTAAGAAGGCAGCTGCCCAGAGAGGCTAAAGCATATTCAAATTGTCTTCATTTTTAAGCACGGCCCCAAATAACACTGATTTTGGCGCAGAAGCAAAAGTCCCTCAAATAAGGAATGGAAATTTCTCGCCAGTATCTAGCTCCGTTATATATCACTTAGCTGAACAGCAGAGTGGCTTGCTGTTTAGAAATTAATAGAATGAGGGAGGCAGTGTGTCCTCACACAGGTCTATTAAGACAGCTTGCCTGCAGAAGACACATTTTCCCATGTATTCACTAAATATCACATAGTAGGTGTAGGTGAACCGAGAGGCTGGGAATACTTCCTGAGGCTCCCACACTGTTTTTAGGTCAAATTGCAACCTCTTTCCAACACCGCTGTTGAAGGTGAATATGGGGTGGAAAGGCAGGGCAGCTCCATTGTGAAAATGCTTTCTATGAGTGAATTTCAACCTTTGTCATGGAAACAATAATAAAATCACAATCTCTAAAACCTGCCACTTACCTCATCAGTGCCCTTCACTACAATCATTAGGAATATCAGAGTGAATGGCAGAATTTCCAAATCCTCAGGGCTCCCAAGTAGATTTTGCAAAAAATGTTTCCCTCTTAGGAAGGCACAAACCTTTCTTTGGCCCTCTTTCTTTGTACCAGCTCCATTTACTACAGAGATAGTGACTGTATCACTTGTAATACATTTTCTTCAGAGTTCACAATTTCAGAGACCATGGGGGGGAAGAGGGAAGCTTACAAATTCCTCAACAGCATCCCCATAACCACCATGGTCAGTCTTGCAGGTAGAGTGCCATTGTCAGAATGCTCAACTCTGTCCTTCTACCCCAAATACCTTCCTGCCTATGTAGAAAAGATGGTGATTCTTACTTTCATCTTCTCCCCTGCCACCATTTCTTTATTATTCTATATTGCAAAGAAGGACTCACCTGGTGGGGATGAAAAAGGGAGAGAAATTTTTAGAAATGAAAAGGATGTAAAATGAAAATATGCCATAGAATTTTTAACAAGAAGAATGATTCTTGCTTGTTTCTTTTCATTTTAAAAAAGGAAAGGAGAAAGAGTAGTTTTAAGGGGACATAAGGATTCAGGTCAATATTATATGTCATCTACAACTATAATGCAATGATAATTAATACCTTTTGAAATTTGAGAGGTAACAGGGTATAGTAGACAAAGAATTGATTTGGAGTCAGAGAATATAGACTTAAATCCTGGTACTTTTATTTACTAGCATGCAACCTTGATCATGTTATATCACCTCTTTGACCAAGACAGGTAATGACTGGATTGGACCAGATAACCTCTAAGGTTAATTCCAGCTCTCAATCCTATAATCCTGTAGGTTGACAGGTAGAGGCATTTTCCCTGGGAATCACCATTAGGGAGAGAATCCTGAGCTACATAAACCAAAGCAATTCTTCCACATTTTCTGAATCATCGAAGACTGAACTATCTTTAGTCTATTTTTTATTGTTAAGTACATGTTGTATCCTAACTTTCTGGAAACTAGTCCTCCATGTACCGTAACTCTAACAAAGCTATTTTACCAGAACACCACATTCCCAGTCACCTTGGATAATAGAGTTTTATGGTATTTTTGTTGACCAAATTATTCTCCTTAGTACTTTTCCTTTGGCGGGGCGGAAAGAAGTGTGTGTGTGTGTGTGTGTGTGTGTGTGTGTGTGTGTGTGTGTGTTCATGCACATGCACACACATATGCCATTCACCATACTGCACCTTTCTATGATTCTATTTCCTCCATTCCTGGTTGGTTGTTTTTAATTTGGAAGATATGAAGAATACAAATTAAATTGTTTTGGCTGACCCAGTCTGATTGCAAACCTTCTCTATAAAATCATAAACTAAGTTAGTGTGCAAAAAACTTGTTCCAAGGGTAGAGGAAGTTGTAGTGTAGCAGAAAAAATTATGGATTGGAAGTCAACAGAGACCTGGCTTCTGATCCTACTTCCCACACTTAATAGTTGAGTAACAGGTGGGTAAAGTTGCCTCATCTCTCTGATCTCCTAGTTTCTTCATCTGTAAAATGGGCATTCTAATATGTTCAGTGGGCAGCTAGGTGGCACAGTGGATAGGGTACCAGGCCTGGAGTCAGGAAAACTCATTTTTTCTGAGTTGAAATCCAGCCTCAGATATATCCTAGGTATGCAACCCACGGCAAGTCACTTAACCTCTGTTTGCCTTAATCCGCTGGAAAAGGAAATGGCAAACCACTCCAGTATCTCTGCCAAGAAAACTCCATGGACAGCACTGGCATGCTGTGGCCCATGGGGCCACGAAGATCAGACATTACTAAACAACAAGAGCATGGGTAGTTAATTATGGGGTGTAATTTGTGGATTACCAGGCAAGTTTTTCCACTCTAAAACATCTCTTCCAGAAGGAAGGAAGGAAGGAAGGAAGGAAGAAAGGAAGGAAGGAAGGAAGGAAGGAAGGAAGGAAGGAAGAAAGGAAAAAAGGAAGGAAGGAAGGAAGAATTAGAAGACAAAGTGATACACAATACGTGACAGAAGAAAAGTAAAAACTAAATGCTATAGAAAGAAATGCAGAGGACAGAGAAATTACCATAAGGTAAAGAAAGAGGAGAGAGTTTCAGAGAGGCCAAAAGAACCACAGGGAACATTCTAGGGAACACTATGTAGAGTAGTTTGCTTGAAGTACAGAGTTTATAAAGAGGAATAATGTGAAATTAAAAAGAGGTTACAAAAACAAACATGTTTTTATTTAAGTATTCTTAACTAGCTACTCTCTGATATAGTGAGGAAAGTCTAGAAATCCACATTTTAGTCCTGGCCTAGCTTCCGACTAGCTGGGTAGGAGATCCAGGGTGCAGGGGAAGTGTATTAAGAAATGGAATTAAAAGTACTATGGGTGTAAGGAGGCATAATCCTAAGGCAGGGGGGGAACCTGTGGCCTCGAGGCCACATGTGGCCCTCTAGGTCCTCGAGTGTGGCACTTTGACTGAATCCAAACTTCACAGAACAAATCCCCTCAATAAAAGGATTTGTTCTATAAAACTTGGACTCAGGCAAAAGGCTGCACCCAAGGACCACATGTAGCCTCGAAGTTGTAGGTTTCGCTCCCCTATCCTAAGGTATAAGGTATTGGGGGTCAGCAACCCAGACAAAGTAACTAGGGAAATTGAGGCACAGGTCAAAGAGTGGGGCCCCAATGGGTTCGTATCTTTCCAAGGAGTCTGGGTGATAGGCATAAGGCAATAATAGCAAGAGCTAATCTTGATATTGAACCAATTATAGTCTGAGACAAGAACTTCAAATGAGGGGATTTTGAGCTTTTCATTGTGTTGTGGATCCCTTTGGTGGCTTGGTGAGGCCTATGGACTCCTAAGAATAATATTTTTAAATGCATAAAATAAAATGAATAGGATTACAAAGGAAACCAATTATGTTGAAATATAATTATAAAGAAAAATTAAGTTCACGGATACCAGATTGCTTTAGATGTTTCCTGCTCTAGGCCAAAGACCTGGTCTCAGAGATTAGAGGGACCTGAGCCTATAAGTGAGTCATGGAGAAGGGAGGTTGTACTTAAAGAGGTGGATTGGATAGAAGGTGGAAGACGGAACAAGTAGATATATACAGGTATAGACCTGGAATAAAGTTATAGGAAACTAAACAATTCCTGACTGTTATAAGACAAGAAAACAAAAATCTATATAAGGAGGGGACTATGCTGGAAGATGTGACTAAAATATTAGAATTCCACAAGCCACCTGCGCAAGTCATTTTCATTCTTTACAGCTACTCATAAATATTTATCTCCATAAAGTTTGTCCTAAACCCCCAGTTTTGTTGATAATTTCCTACCCCTGGAAAGAGATGGTAGGAGCATGGCTTAGGGAGAAGAGGGTTTGGGGGAATAGCGGGTGATCATCATGGCAAAATAACCTTTGGATGGCAACCTGGTGCCAGAAAAGGGAATGGGCTTCCAAGATGTGAAGATAGCAAGGAAAGAGGCAAATCTGGTCCTGTCCCCTTCACCACCAATACCTTAGGGCAAATCACCATTGTCCCACCCTAGTTACAACTCCATAGCCAATTTCTGTGTGTGTGTGTGTATGTGTGTGTGTGTGTGTG
>JAQQSU010000698.1:0-18830 GCA_028627135.1 Pseudochirops cupreus | reverse complement strand
GAGGAAATTGAGAGAAAGAGAGAGACAGAGAGAGACAGAGAGAGAGAGACAGAGAGAGAGAAACAGAGAGAAAGACAGAGAGAGAGAGACAGAGAGAGAGAGAAAGAGAAAGAGAGAAGAAGAAGAAGAAGAAGAAGAAGAAGAAGAAGAAGAAGAAGAAGAAGAAGAAGAAGGAGAAGAAGAAGAAGAAGAAGAAGAAGAAGAACCTTCAACAGATCCTTGCAGTAGGAAGGTAGTTTTAACTTAACTTACTGCTCAAAAAGATTTAATCCAAAAAAATCAACCCTAGATGAATTCCTAAAATTTGATATAACTCCCTTCTCAGTTACACCTAAGTTCATGGTACTTTGGGGAAGCTATTCATTTAAAGTCATAGCTCTGGGCCCTCATCAATACATTATCTCTTTACAGCAGATAAAACCACACCATATCTATTTATCTATCTATCTATCTATCTATCTATCTATCTATTCCTCCTCTTCTTCTTTCCTCCATCCCTCCCTCCCTCCCTTCCTTCCCTCCTGCTTTCCCCTCTTCTTTACTTCCTTCCATCCCTCCCTCCTTCTTTCCTTTCTTCACTCTTATTTTCTTCAACCTTCATGTACCATAATTACAACTTCTCAGTGAGAAACTGAGTGAGATTATCATGCATCAAAATAAATACATAAGTTCTTGGAAAGTGTCAAAACCAAAGAGAATATTACCCAACAAGTGCTCAGTCCTGAGCATTATGGGAACACAAGGTTTCTTCCAGCTATGCAATACAATGACAAACATGCCTGAAACAGTTTAAGAAAATGATACTTTTTTGTTTACTCTAGGAATCTCTGAACCAAATCACAATTTCTGTATAATAAATGTAGCACAAATACTACATTCTCATTTATGTTTTTCCTTTTACCATATCTTAAGAATTTAAGCAAGAGACTACAAAATACTATTTACTTCAAGTGGAAAAGAATATTTCACAAATGTCACCATTATTATACTTTTTAAAATTAAATAATTTTTAGTGGGTGTGAAATGGTCTACTATGCTCTGTGGGCAAAGAGGCATCCAGAATAATTCTGACCTTTAAGGAACTGGTTTACTGGGAAGATGCACATGGGCAGAAAAGACAACCAACAATGCAAGGAGTATACGAAAACAAATCCTGCAGCAATTACGATGGGGGGAAAATGTACTATACCAGTAAGTAGTCAGAGAGCGTTTCCTAAGTGAAGCAGAAATTGATCTGAACCTTAAATGAAAGTTAGAATTTAATTAAGGAAATGAAAAATGGAAGTATTGACCATGGGAGAAAAAATAAGAGTAGGTAAGATCAGAGATAACATCAGGTTTGCATAGTAAAATAGCACGTGATAAGGTTGAAAAGATCAGGACAGATTGTGAAAAACTCTGAATGCTGAGCCTATGAGTTGGGACTTGATTCTATTTTTCTTTTGTTCATCCTTCATTCTCAAAAAGGACCAGTGACATCATGATGGTGATGTCTTGACTTGTGAGAGAATTGGTTTTAAGTGAGGCACAGCTGCACTAAGTCTTCAGCCTTAGTCTTCCCTCCAGAGTCATCAGAGTCCAGTGGCAAGACAAGAGTCAAGATGATCACCCAGGGCCTTTATGGAACCATAAATGGGGAGCCATTAAGGATTTTTGAGCAGTGGAGTCACTTGCACAAAGCAATGCTTTGAGAAGTTTAATCTGAGAGTAATGTTTTTGATAAGTTAGAGAAAAGAGATGAAAGTACTGTGATAATCAACATAAAGAGTTGAATGTCTATAAAAAGGTATGCACACTAAAATAGAAAAAAGAAGAAAAATATGAAAGCTATTTTTAAAAGAAGAATTGATAGGATCGAGGGACTTGGGATATGGGAGGTAAAAGAGAATGGAGAGTAAAAAATGTGACTCCGCATTTTAAAGCCTGGATGATGGGGAGAATAATTGTGCCACTGATTAAGGCAATTCAGACAAAGGGCTGCTTTGGGGGAAAAGTAATGGCTTCAATATTAAGAATGTTTAGCTTTAGGTGACAAAATGGTATTCCAGGTCCACATATCAACTAAATCAATAAAATCTGAGGGATTAAAGAGTGAGGAGGATTTAAGTGGCATGGAGCTGTAGCCATCACAGTCGACTGCTGCAAAGGCACCTGAAGGAACTGGAAAGCATCTAGTCCAATGTCATCATTTTACATGTACCAAAACTAAGATACAGTGTGGGGAAGTGACTTACCCAAGTTCAAACACACGAATATGTGGTAAAGCCAGGATTCTAACACAAGTCTTCTAACTTCATACTGAGTGCCCTTGTCTCAACATCATATAGCCTTATTGTGTTAATTCTGTTTGCTGTCATATAGATATCAAAACATTTCAGTTTTGTTTGTTCTTCACTTTTTCTGCAATTGACAAAGAATGATATCATTATCCTACCATCAGAGATTGTTTAATTAGAAGGGATTTCAGTAACTAATCAATCCTATGTCCTCACTTTGCAGATGAAAAAGAGAGGTTAGTGACTTGCTCAGGGTCACACTGGTAGTTAGTAGCAGAGATGAGATATGAACCCAGAGCTTATGATTCCAAATCAAATAGTTTTTCCACTACATCAGATTGAGAGATTGCTCTGAAAAAATCCTCCCTTTACACCTCCAAGAAGGCTATTTCTGTACCATCTGGGCCATATCTTGTTTGTTAGATGTTGCTTCAGGAGACACCCAGGTTATACCTCTTGCCTAACAACAATCTAGAAGTTTGAATGGACTACACCCTGCCAACACTATGAAGAGCTTGGGAAGGGCAAGGGAGGTGACCCAGTGTCTTCCAAGCCTAAGAAAGCTGGGATAGACCTCCAGGCCAACGGGACTTAGCAAAGATCTCAGGCATGTCTCTGACATCTGGGTCTCTATATACAGCAGTTGTGAAATGGTATTTATAAAGGAATGGAGTTTCCATGTCATAATATCATAACATCATAGACTTAGAATGGAAATGATCTTTAAAAGTCATCTACATCAAAGAGTTATTAAGCTGCCTATACTCTTTGACCCAGGAATACCACTTCTAGGTCTGTTTTCCAAGATGATTAGGGAAAAGAACCTCTATGTTCTAAAATATTTACAGCTGTTCTCTTTGTGGTGGCAAAGAACTGGAAATTGCTGGGATGTCCATCAATTGGGGAATGGCTAAGCAAGTGGTGTATGATTGTGGTGGAATACTATTGTGCTTAAAAATGATGAGTTCAATGATCTTAGGAAAACCTGGGTAGACTTGCATTAAACAATGACGAGCAAAATGAGCAAAACCAAGAGAACATTGTACACAGTAACAACAATATTTTTTTAAGAGTAACTTCGAAAGACTAAGCAATTTTGAATATTATAAATAACCAAATGAACTACAAAGGATATATGAAGGAAGATATTATCTGTATCCAGAGAAAGAACTGATAAATAAAAGTATATATACAATGGTTTTACACACACACATACATACACACATGCATACATACACACATGCATACATACACACATACATATATACACACATGCATATATACATATAATTGTGCCTAATAGTAGCCATCTATGGAGGGTAAGAAAAAAAGGAAAAAAAATTACATGATAAGTTTTTATGGATTTAAAAGGAAAAGCAAATTGTTCATGATAGATTTGCAGTTTCATGTGCAATCATCCTTTTTCCTACTCTACTCTCTTATGGAACTGTTTATTTCTTAATTTCTAAAGAAACAACTAAAGTTCATTTAGTCCAACTCCCTGATTTCACAAATGAGGAAACCCAGTCTCAGAAAGAAGAAGAGTAACTCATTCAAGGTCATACAGATAGTTAATAGTAATGATGGTATTTTAACTTGGATTCCATAACCATGAATGATTAGAACAAGATAAGATGCTTGAGATATTATCCGTATACTTCAAATTTCCCAGATTTTCTCAGACCATTTGTATGCTATTCTGATTCTTCTTCAAATATAGTTGTACCATCCACAATCTTTAATAGAACCATTTTTATACATCCCATTGCTCTGTAGGAAAACCCATTCTGTGGGACTTGAACCCTTTCCCTGGTCTACTTTGACAGACTCCATGGGTCTGGTTTCTCCAAGATGGACATTGCTTGTCTGACACTGCTGGAATGCCCTCCCTCTTGCATTCCAGCAGAGCCCCCATTGTATGGCATTTGTGAAGCCATGCCAGACATCTGTGAAACTTGGCTTTGGTTTCAACCATCTTTTGTCATGTGACTGGGGTCAGTATCTCTACGGGCGTTAATTATAAGTTGGCAACAGGGATGGTGGCAGGGGAGAAGGAAGGATGATTTGTAGTTATTTTGGCCAACAGATATAGAACTTAGTTTTGATGTTTATAACCTACCAATAGGAATGTCCTGATAGAGCTAATTTAGAAACGCTAAGATGAGTGTTGGTGTCCATTCATTCAGTGGTATCCCTTAGGCTATTTTTTGTCACATCAAGGGAACTTGATAGGAAAGCCAAGAATCCCTCACTTGACTGCATCCCATGATACTAAATACTTCTCTAATTTGGGGGTGGGTGGGTGGTAGGAGGTTAAAAGGCTGCAGTATCTAAGAAGCACAGAATAATAGATAAAGCATTGGACCTGCCTTTCTATCCCATTACAGGAACTTCATAGCTTTATGGCCTTGGGCAAGTCACTTAACTGAGCCTCAGTTTCTCATTTTTTAAAATGAAAAGGGTTGGACTTTAATAGTCAAAAGATATTTATTAAGCACTTAATATGTGCTAGGCCATATGCTAAGCACTGGGGATACAAAAAAAAAAAAGAGTAAAAAGACAGTCCCTGCCCTCAAGGGGCTTACTATGGGGGAGAGAATAAACAAATAGATATGTACAAACAAGCTATATACAGGATAAATGGGAACTAAATAAAAGAGGAAATGCATCAGAATTAAGGGGCCTTGATGACTTCCTATAATTCTACAGCTGGGTGGCTCAGTAGATAGAGTACAAGGCCTGGAGTCAGGAAGACCTGAGTTCAAATATGACCTCAGACACTTACTAGCTGTGTGACCCTGGGAAAGTCACTGAACCCTGTTTGCCTCAGTTTCCTCATTTGTAAAATGATCTGGAGAAGGAAATGGCAAACCACTCCTGTATCTCTGCCAAGAAAACCCCAAATGGGGTCACCAAGAGTCAGACATGACTGAGATGACTGAACAATAACAAAGTGATTCTATGACTTGACAGAGCAAAAAGGATTATAAGAGGAAAGCAAAATAATGACCTCCCCCTGCATTCCCCATCCCCCCAACTTTTCCTTCTCAGAAAGGTATGGAGGAATAGGGCACTACGATGGCAGTAACATAACTCAAGAAAGGTCTTGTATTTTGCTGCAACTAAGAGTGATGATAAAATCAAAATGTGGAATTCACCTTTAAAAAAATCATTTTTGCACCACCTTGTTGAGGTTCAATTTGTAAGCTTTTGTCAAAGCTCTGCTATGTGCAAGGCACTGTGCTAGGTGCTAGAGACACAAAGACAGAATGAACAACAGCCTTTGACCTCAAGGACCTCATATCTTCCTGGAGGTTGAGAAAACCTGTATGTGCTTTATACTCCTTTAGCATGAGTATTTATTCTATATTTAAAATGAGTATCAAGTTGCACATCATAGATTGGCAGTTTCATGTGTGATCATCTTTTAAAAAATTATACTGCATTATAAAAGTGCTTCTTTTATTCCATAAATTAAGGGATAAATAAATAAATAACAAATACATAAAAATAAAAGAATGACAAATGTTAGCCCTTAGAGGTAACATCATGAAAGCACATCTATCCTACTTGGAACTTCAGTCACTATTAAACCAATATCACCAAAGTGGTAACAGGGATGGTGGCATCAGGACTCCTTGGTGTTTGTTATAAATATTTCATTCACCTGATATTTCTCCTGGGCTTGGCATTAGGGTCTTTTATGAAGGCTACAGATACTTTTACATTACTCTGAGTCCAAATGAGAGTTTTCTGTTTATTGCCTCTTTCTCTTACATAATTAAAAAAAAACCAGTCCCACAAAGAATGCTGTAATGGCTCAACATTATATTTCTGGGTGATCTCAACCTGCTAATAGCATCTATATTCAGCAAGCCATAAGATGAATTGTAATCTAACTTTTAGGCCATTTTTCTCATTTCAAATCGTGCTGCTGCTCCCCAGTTTTATCCTTGAACCAAGCCTCAGGATGTACTTTAAAATGTTGAATTGCAATCATTTCATCAGTGTCTATTAAGCAACTACTACAGTCTTTGGGATTGCAGAATTTAGGAGGAGGAGAGTAGGCTGGGTCACTTCTTAGAAATTGTGCAGTGCTCTTGATGACTGCAAGCTTCTCTCTGACATGAATGAAGGCCCATCTATTTAACATCAGCATGCTTCCAGTGATGTGATATAGCAATGCATCATAGAAAGGCAGAATCTCTGAAGAGTGAAAGTGGTGGGCCACTGAAAACACAATGGAGTGGTTGCACAGTGGATGTGTGAGCAGGCTGCAATATATTCCCAGTGAAGAATTGTGCAGGAGTAGTGATATCATCAGAGAGATGCATGATCAGAAAAAAGATCTAGAGAAGACATGGAATGAAAGTAGGGGATGACCAAAGGACAGTTTATATGCCCTACTGGGATCCATGTAATCAGTACCAAGAGGACCCTAGGAAGATCTTCAGAATAGTTGGTGCCAGTAGAGAGGATTGATGGGGGACACGAAGAAGGTGGGGAAGGGTTTTCTGATAGAGAACAGCAAGGAAGATCACTGATTCAATGGAATTTAATCTAATTTAAAGAGTATATGTATCAATCACCTATTTTATGTAAGTCACTGTATTAGATCTTGGGGACACAAAGACGAAACTAAAAATAGTCCATGGAGCATCCATTTTATTTTGCACATGACACAGGGAAGTAAATACAGGATATTTTGAGGAGGGAGAGATCAGGAAAAGCCTCATCTAGGAAGGGTACCCGAGCAAGGCATGCATTCCTGTCAGGGGAGACAGCCTGGGCAAAAGAGCAGAGGTAGGAAATCAATTCTCAGTTTCTGGGGAAAGCAAATAGGATGATTTTACTGGAACATAAAGTTTGTTTTCTGGAATAAGTTTGGAAAGGTAATCTAGAGTCTGACTATGAAGAGTTTTAAATGTCCAGGTAAGAAGTTTCTGTTTCATTCCAGAGAAACTAGGGAGCCACTGAAAAGTCTTGAGAAGGGTAGTAAAAAAGTCTACTTTTCATGCTTTGGGAAGATTATTTGGGGATCTTTAGAGATGATAAAGAGGGTGGAAAACGGAAGTGGGAGACAATTAGGAGGCTAACGTAATATATCAGGCAAGAGACATCGAGCACCTGAATTAAAGTGGCGATTGAGGGAATGAAGAGGGCATTAGAGATATTGTGAAGGGAACATTTACAGTATTTTACAACTAAATGGATATTGAGCATGAGGAAGAATTAAGAGTTAAAAATGTCTTCAAGACTGTGAAACTGGGATGCCCTCAAAATAAATAGGGTCATTTTAAGAGGGAATAGAATAGCTAACATGTATATAACGCCTTAAGGTTTGCAAAGTACTTTATAGATGTTATTTCATTTGATCCTTACAACAATTCTGAAAAGTATTTGCTATTACTACCTCTTTTTACAGTTGAGAAAGAAGCAGACAAGTTAACTGACTTGCCCAGGTTCACACAGCAAGTAAGGATTTGAAGCCATATTTGAATTCAGGTCTTCCTGACCGCAGGTTCAGTGTTCTATGGACCACACTACTTAGCTGCTTGGGATGAGAGAGGGAGATAATGGATTCCATTTTGGTCAGGCTGAATTTGGGAATTCCACAGGAAACATCAGTAGACATTTCTACTACTCTGTTGATGAAGAAGTAGCATTCAAAGGGCACCAGAGAGGTGCATGGTGGGTGTAAATGTCAGAGCAAAGTGCTTATCAAGTCAAAGGCATGGTGCCCAGCTCTTAGAGAGAGAGACACAGATGGATAAAACATAGTTCCTGCTTCCAAAGAGCCTATAGATTGAAAGATACTTTAGAGGTCATCCAGTCCACTCCTTTCACTTTACAAGCAAGGAAATAAAGGCCTAGAGATGTTAAGTGATTCGTCCAGGGTCACAAAGCTGGTGTAGGATAGAATCAGGATTCAAATTTAGGCTTTCTGAAACCAAATCCAGGAGCTTCAAGGTTAGGGCATACAACTTACACACAATTACATTATACATACGTACATAAATACATGTATACATATATTGAAAATGAAAAATGAAAAATCCCATAAAAGCGATACTCATTTTAAGTTCCATGGTGGTTCAGAGGAAGGAGAGAGATCATTTCCTGCCCAATCCTGTTACAAGAAATCCCTGATATTCTTTCAATTCCCTGTGCATTATAAATTCTTACTAGTAAGTGGGGTATTACCTGGAAGTTTGGGGTGCTTTAATATTTACTACCTACATGACCCTAGGCAAATTAATTTCACTTCATGAGCCTCAGTTTCCCAATCTTGAAATTATGTACAATACCACTTATTATCTATAACAAGGTTGTTGTAAGAAAAGTTCCTTTTAAGTCTTCCCATGCTAGAGAACTATAAACTTTTCTCCTTCTTTAGACCAGACTTATGATTTGATGGATGAAGGGAAACTTTTAAAGAGCCATTTCTTTCTACCATTGCAGATCACTGATTATTTTGAAATGTATAGTTTTAGAAAGTGTCCAGGGGCACTGAGAAGATTAGTGACCAGTCCACAGTCACACCATTAGCATATGTCAAAAACCAGAGTTGAACTTGTCTTTCCAGCTCTGAAAGTGGGTCTCATCTGCTCTGCCATGCTCTTCAGCCCCTGAAGGAACCACCATAGTTCAGTCCCTCATCATCTCTAGTCTGGACTATATAATAGTATTTTAAGTGGTCTCTCTTTCTCAAGTCTATTCCTACTCCAATGCATCCTCTAGGCAGATACCAAAGTGACTTCCCTAAAGTGCCAATCTGATGATGTTACCCCCTGTTATCTCTAGGATAAAATGCAGTCTTCTGTTGGATACCTTGGGCCCTTTACTGACCTCTTTGCTTCCTACACTCTATATTCCTGGTTGACTGGCCTTCTTGCTCTTTCTCACGCATGGCTGTCTATCTCCCATTACTGTCTTTGCAATGGTCATCTGCTGTAGCTGGAATCCTCTCCCTTCTCTTTGTGATCACAGATTTTTGGATGGAAAGAAACTGTTTTTGGTGTTTTTGAGTTGTGTCTGACTCTTTGTGACCCTGTTGGGGTTTTCTTGGCAGAGACACTGGAGTGGTTTGTCATTTCCTTCTCCAGCTCATTTGACAGATGAGAAAACTGAGGCAAACAGGGTTAAGTGGCTTGCCCAGGGTCATACAGCAAACAAGCGTCTGAGGCCAGATTTGAACTCAAGAACATGAGTGTTCTTGATTTCAGCCCTGCACTCTACTCACTTACCACCTACCTGCCTTGGGAGGAACCTTAGAGGTCGTGCAACACCATCCCCTCCTTTTAGACATGAAGACTCTGGGTCTCAGACCTTTTAGGTAATTTTCCTAAAGTCACAGTGATGGTAAAATACAACACTCTCCACTATGGCACACGTGGTTCCCGTTAAAGTTTGGATTTGAAGTGTACGTTAGCCTGAAAGTTCCTTCTTTTCCCTTGGTGGGGATGGGGACAATGGGAAGACAGAGGAAAATGGAGAGGGAGAGGAAAGGCAGGGCGGTTCCCTTGCAGGGAATCTAAGCGCAGCAGCGTTAGGCAAAGAGGAAAGGGCCCCGCTTTGTGCAGAAACGGAAAACATCCTGAGAAACCTAATTAAGAGCTTCCTTTCTGATTACAGCCTGGTTGGTGGAGCGGCTTCCTCTCTCACCTTTCCTTGACAAAACTTGCTCAAGAGGAATGCATGGGATGGGTGTGATCTTCCCAAACCCAAGAGTGAAAGGAAGTAACATACCAAAGGGATGATGGCATAACAAACCCTGCTGCTTCTCATTCCGCCCCCACCCTGTGGGACAACTGCTCAGCAATATTTCAAAAGGCAAAGGCACCCCGCAGGAAAGGGGAGGGGGGTGGCAGGCATTTAACAACTTTCCTGAGGAGAGGCCTGGCCAGGAGGGCGGGAGGGATGGGACACCCTACTCAATGCATTTTTTTTTCCTTTCAGAAATATGTGCTGCCCTCTGCAATTTTTTAAGCCCGGTGCCATTACAGCCCAGATATGCATATTTTACTTGCAATCCAGCATTGGCAGTGCTGCTGCTTGAGAGGGGCATTGGATCAGGGATTTGGATGTTCAGGGCATTTAAATGAAATACACATTCATCCCTTGCACTCTGTTAACGTCATTTTCCAATAAAATGATTGCAAACTGAAATTACCTTCAGGGTCCCTGCCTTCTTCCCCTCTTCCCAGCATGCTTGTAAGGCCAGGGTCCTCCTGTTGAATTTTGAAACCAACAAGATCAGCAAAGCAGATTCCTTTTTCTGCACGATGTGGCAAAGGAAGAAAAATTGAATTTCAACTTGAGCGGGGAAGGTATGACATATCGAATAGCCAGGCAGCAGAATTTACATGTTTTTGCCCTCCGTTCGACCTAAGAATTTTTACAGGGAAAATTCATCTCATTCACTTTCACTCACTTCCCTTCAGCTTGGAGTTTAATGTGCTAGAAGGGTTGATGGCTCAGCATTTAGAATGTATCACACCATGAGAGGCAGGTGCTTTTCCCTAATTGTATCCAGTTCGGTATAATTTGCCTAGGTGCAAGAGAGGCAGGTTTCCTCATTAACAATCAGTAGTACAATTCAATTTTGGTCTCCGAGGGCCAAAAAAAATGCAGAAAAAACCCCTTTAGCCTGTGATAATTCTAAATATATTTCCCCCAGTAGAATGCAATCATCGTAATGAGCATTTGTTAAGTGCTGGCCCCCAACGAGATTCGTCCCACTTGCCAGAATTCCTAGTTATGGCTGCCTTCTTCTTTATCTACCTCATTTGGATTCTTTAAATCTTCTGGGGGCTTTGGTCTTTGGTCCTCCTGGTCCTAGAATAGAGCTTTGTCCATGGTAAGTGCTTAATAAATGTTTGTCTAATTGAATCAAATAAAAGCTCTATAAGAAAGTCTCTCCTTCCTTCAACCCAACAACTTAGTGACTCTGCAGATATATGTATATAATATTAAGTATTATCATTGTATATTAATATGGAATATACCAGCCCATAATTAATATATAGCATTGTATATTAATACACAATCGAAATACTACAATTATAATAAACATGAATATAATCAACACAGTTTATAATTATAATCAATATATTAATGTAATATATCCTATATTAATGTGTAATTTAATATGATGATATATATATGTACACATATATATGCATTAATATACATGTGCGTGTTGTGTACACATTTGTGGGCATGTGTGTGTGTGTGTGTGTGTGTGTGTGTGTACATATATCTATATAGAGCAAGAGAGAGAGAGGGAGATATCTTATCTGACCTGTTCTGCAAAACCCTTGTGTTAATAGACCTAGAGGACTCCTACTTTAAATCCCAGTTGGAGTAGTATTTGTTTGAATACCTATCCAAAACACCTGGTTGCAAGATTTTGTGTGGCATTTGGTTAGCAGAACGTTTTGCATAAAGCTGAACAAATGCTTATTTAAAAATATTATAGCTTACTTTATCCTTGAACGCAGTAACTATTGTGGGTTCATCACAATCTTACTTTAGGGTGCTGACATGGTAGGGGGTTACTTACTGAAGGAGTCTTTCTTATAGCCCTGTGATGCCCAAGACCACCATGCTTTCCTTCCCCAGCCCCAGGCTGTCACTGTCCAAGAGTCTCATCACTGTTATGCCCTCTTTGGATGCTCGCCTTCCCCTCCAGCCACTGTGGCCCAACCACACTCAACTGTATTGTGTGGCCAGACCTTGGGACCTGTGTCAGCAAGAAACTTGGTATCCATGGTGATAGTGGTGTTCATCAACCTCGCTAGCAGTGACCTAGGGATCTCCGACCCCTTTTTGTTTTGATCTCCAAATTGAATTTGTCTCATGTGCCACAATTCCTATTAGGTTTTTGCTTTACTTTTTTGTGCTCCTCGTGAGTTGTTATTGTACAGGAGACTGATGCTACAGGTAAGATGGCATTGGACTAGGTTTTCTCTTAGGTTCTTTCCAATTAAGTGTCTGATTCTAGGTCTTTATCCTTTTCCTGATCAAAGTAATCTGGAATTCCTTATCCTGGATTCATTTACCAAAATAACTGAGCTACCTTGTTGTTTTGAGTCTTTAGAAATTCATACTTGTGGGGAGGGGAGGGGACAAAATAAGACATAATCCATCAGTCACAGACAGTGGACTGGGGAGAGCACATACAATTAGCTGGCTGTAGTCATGACTATAAAACTGGATAGAATGAGCAAAGTCCGCTGTTACTCTCACAGGTTAGTACCTAATGGGAGTCAAAACTCTCAGGCTGGCAAACATAGTAACTAACTCCCCAGAGGCAAACTAGCGCAGGAGCCTACCTATCTCCTGAGTGCAAACAGATTTTCATTCACGTCATTGTTGTTCTAGTCCAGGTGTGGGCAACCTGCAGCCTTAAGGCCACGTGTGACCCTCTGATTCTGTCAAAGGGCCTAGAGGGCCACGTGTAGCCTCGAGGTCCCAGGTTTCCCACCCCTACCTCTAGTCCATGAGGATTTCTAGGCAGGCAGGAGGTGTTAGGTTCCCTGAAAAGTCTTGCAGAAATTGTCCAGAGTGAGATTTAGATGGAGAGCAAAAAAGCATCATCATTAATGTTTTCTATAGTGCCTGAACTACAAATGAGTTTCCTTGAGAAAACTAAGCTAGGTTGTTAAAAGTAAGAATCCTCATCCCCATTTTGCAGATGAGGGCTCTAAATCTCAGTGAACAAGTGATTTGTCTAGGGTCAGTACTGGAGCTGGAATTTGAAGCTGGTATTATTCAGCCCAAGCCAAGTATTCTTTCAACCATATTAATTCTTAAAAAATAAATAAATAAATAAAGGCAAAAGCTAGGTGTGGTGGGGCACACGTGTAATTGCTTTTACCAGGGAGAAGCTGGTGGATCTTTTGAGCTCTGATGTTCTGAGCTGTATTGAGCTAACCCTAAATTTAGTGTCCACACTAAGTCCAATACCAATGATGCCTGAGAGCAAGGGCAATCAGGCTGCCTAAAGAGGGATGAACCAGGTCAAGTTGGAAATGAGTGAGCTAAGGAGAATCAGCATCCCCTGCCTAATACCCTCACCCCTCCCCCCCCAAAATGGGCACATCAGCTAAAAATCTGAGCTTGAGATCCATTTGGGGAAGCCTAAAACCTCAAGTGGTACAGAGTAGGAGGATAAAGTTGAATTCAGGAATAGGAGAAGTAAAGGGCCATCTCTGAACCATCAAACATGTTTCTGGAAAGTCTATGTTATACTGAGAAATGCTATATATTCTGGATTTTTCCCAATAACTTTCATCATAATATCATAGTTTGGTTTCTGTGGGGAAATATCCCAGTAACTCAGCTATAAATTTTAAAGAAGGAAGGAACTGAAAAGTTCTAGCCTCCTCCCTTGTCCCCAGGCTTGCCTCCCAGGGATGGGAATTTTGGATTTTGGATATCTTGTACATTCAGTAATACCATTGCTTCTTCTTTTATTTTTTAAGTTTTTTTTTTTTTGCTTGTTGGAGGGGGAAGGTAGGGCAATTAGGGTTAAGTGACTTTCCCAAGGTCACACAGCTAGTTTTGTGTGTGTGTATGTGTTAAGTGTCTGAGATCAAATTTGAACTCAGGTCCTCCTGACTCCAGGGCCAGTGCTCCATTCACTGCGCCACCTAGGCTCCCCAATACCACTGCTTCTTTAGAAGAAAATAAAATTAGAGAAAAGCCAAAAACATCCTAGTGAAACAAAACTAAACAGGTACATCATGGAAGGGAAGCTCTAGTTCAATGGTTCTCAACCTTCCTAATGCCGTGAACCTTTAATACAGTTCCATATGTTGTGGTGACCCCCAACCATAAAATTATTCTCGTTGCTACTTCATAACTTGATTTTGCTACTGTTATGAATTGTAATGTAAATATCTGATATGCAGGATGTATTTTCATTTTTACAAATTGAACATAACCCATAGGTTGAGAACCGGTGGCTTCCTATTATTTTAAGGTGATCAGATATCACATTTGTTTGGGAATAAGGCAAACAGTCCAGTGGAGATGAGAAAAAGTCATTAACCATGAAGACTTACGTGATAAAACAACAACTTACCTTTCAAAGTGTTTTAAGATTTATAAGGCATTTTCTTCGTGATGACCTTATGGCAGCAGGTCATATAAGTTTTATTATCCCCAGATTCTTATCAGGAAGCCAAGCCTATGAAAGGTTAAGTCACTTGTCCACTTGCCCATGACTGGGCAAGTCACTACAGAGCAGAGATTTGTCTGAGGAGGGCACATATCTGAGGCTGGAACCCAGCCCAACATGTGCTATAGCGACCCAACTTCAAAATATATGTCTCACGTTTTCTAATTCCACAATATTAAATCCCTAATATATACAAAGTGCTAACACAACATAAGGGGATAAATCAAGATGAATATGTTTATAGGACCATAGATTTAGTGTTGGAAGGGACCTTAAAGGTTATTTAATCCATTTCCCTTGTTTTATTTTTTCTCGATTACATGCAAACAAAAATTTTTAATATTCATTTTTTAAAATTTTGAGTTCCAAACTTTCTCTCTCCTTCCCCCTCCTTGAGAAAGCAAATAATTTGATGTAGATTATATGTGCTATCATATAAAACACTTCTTGATTAGCCATGTTGAAAAAGAAAATGCAGACCCCCCCCCAAAAAGAAAAATAAACAAAAATGCTTTAATCTGCAATCAAAGTCCACTCATTCTTTCTCTGGAGGTGAATATCATTTTTCATCATAAGTCCTTTGGAATTGTCTCAGGTCATTGTATTGCTCAGATTAACTAAGCTGTTCACAGTTAATCACCATACAATATTGCTCTTTTATGTGTACAATGTTCTCCTGGTTCAGTTCACAACTGAGGCAGGAACCCAGCCCAAAGTGTGCTATAGCGACCCAACTTCAAAATATATATCCCACGTTTTCTAATTCAACAATATTAAATTCCTAATATATGCAAAGCGCTAATGCAACAGAAGGGGATAAATCAAGATGAATCAGTTCACAACTTCACTAACAATGCATTAATATCCCTATTTTTCTACATCCCCTCCAACATTTGTCAGAGTGGGGATTATTTTTGCCTTTCTTTCTATTTCCAGTGCTTAGCAAGATACATAGTATAATAGTAAGAATTTAATAGAAGCAGTTAGATGGTGCAGTGGAAAGAGGGCGAGAGTTGGAATCAGGAGAACTCATCTTCCTTACTTCAAATCTAGCCACAGATACTTACTAGCTTTGTGACCCTGGGCAAGTCACTTAACCCTGTTTGCCTCAGTTTCCTCACATGTAAAATGAGCTGGAAAAGGAAATGCAAACCAATCCAGTATCTTTGCCAAGAAAACTCCAAAATGGGGTCATAAAGAGTCTGAAACAATTGATCATGCCTTTAATAAATGTTTATTGTCTGATTGACTTGACTGACTGTCAACAGACTGCTCAGAGGACGGGAAAAAAATGGAGGAAGGGAAAACTGATCAAAGACCTTATATAACAAGTCTGTCATGTCTTCTTCCCCCTGTTTCAAGGTAAAGGCAGGGAGGTTGGAGGGAAATAATATAATCCTAAAAATAAAATGAAATTGAATTTAAACAAGAAAACTAATAAAAGACATTATATAATAATGATGACTAATTCTGGCCCCAGAGAAAAAAATGAAGAAATCTATCTTACTCCTTCCCTTCAAAAGGTGGAAGACTGGGTGTGGAATATTGTGTTTGCTGTCAATTAAGTTCATCGTGTTAGTTGGTTTTTGCTAAATGTTTTTGTCTGTTACAAGGGAAGGCTCACTTTAGTGGATAGAACAGAATATATCTGGAAATGATTGATTCTAAAAAATAAAATTATTCAACCAATTTTCTCTCTGTCACTGGGTGTGTGTCTTTACACACACACACACACACACACACACACACACACATATAGTGTGTGTGTGCATGTATGGGAGAGAGAGAGAGAGAGAGAGAGAGAGAGAGAGAGAGAGAGAGAGAGAGAGAGAGAGAGAAGGTCAGAAAAGAGAGAAGATAACTTCAAGTTTCTGTGATTTCCTTGTCAAGTAGAACTACTCCCTCCAGCAGTGCAGATTATAACCATTCCTGCCTTAGCAGACAGCTTCATGAGATTTTGTGCTCCTGCCAGAAAACATCTTTATAGGATGATTAACGCTTGGTGATAATAAAGAGTTGTCCCTGAACTTGCTGAGCTGATCCTTGGATTGTTGTTCTGTAGTTTCAGTCATGCCCAACCCTTTGTGATGGCATTTGGGGTTTCTTAGTAAAGATACTGGAATGGTTTATGATTTACCTTTTAACAAAATGCAGAAGACATGATAATTCCCAACAAAAGACGTTTAAGTAAACAGCATCACAGCTAAGGTAACAAGCTAAGATCCCATTCCCACTTCTCCCATGAACACACAGAGTGCATGTGTGGATGGAAGGATACAAATGCAGGCCACACGTGAAGCCAAGGGAAAACCATGAAGAAGGACACATAAGTGGTCCTAGGTGTCTAGGACTCATGCATAGTGAGTACATGTGCAGAGACATGCATGTACACCTCCAATATTGTAGAACTCCCAACATCCTCTTTGGATGTCAGTGCATTCACTGCTCCAGGCTGCTTTCTGTTGGGTGTTCCTCTATTTTCCACCAAGAGTGGTGGAATTCCATTTCTGCTCATTCCCTCTTCAAAATTATAAAACTCGTTATGCTCTGGCATGTCCCTGTGCCAGGAGAATGATAGCGTCTTACTACAGGAGAGACTCTCAAAACATCCTTCTCCTCCCCCTTCCTCCTGCTCACTTTCTCAGAAAAGATGAACAGAAAAATTAAGGAGAGACTAAGCATATAAATTCCCTTTCACTTCAGTGACTTAATACTTACTTTATGCCTTTCTTACATTAAGAGAAGTAGACTGGTGGGTTAGAAAGAGCAGGAGACCTGAGTTAGAACTCCATCTTTGACCACTAGCTGGGTAAACAAGGGCTGCTAGCTATCTGTGTAAATATAATGCATAAACATCATAGGACTTCTCTGAGACTCAGTTTCCCTGCCTGTGAAATGCCCATACTGCTCATGCTTCCTACTTTGTTGGAATGTTAAGAAAATACTTTTCAAACCTAGCAAACCTTAATGCACTAGATAAATGTATGATTTGATATCACATCTAACATGTCTCATTTCCATCCTTTTTCCTTCCATAACTTATTCTGGAGATATCAGGAATATCTAGAATTTTTTTTTTGTTGCTTTATGGATCATAAGATTTTAGAGTTGGGAGTGACCTTTGATACCATCTATGGCAACTCCCTTACTTTATAAGTTAAAAAAAAAATGATGCTCAGAGAAAAAAAAATATAGCAGTTTTTTGGAGAAGATATTCTTGTCAAAATGACCCAGTAATACCTAAATGAGCTGGATGAGGAATCCCTGACCAATTTTGCTGATTGAGACCTGAGAGTCTGAAGGTGTATGTGCCTGAAATTCACTGAGCAGAGGTTTCTAAAGGATAGAAGACTTGGAAAAAAGGGAGTCCATTCTGGGATTCTTGACTTGGGGACCATGTAGGAGGAGCACAGCACTAGCTGTCACAGCTGTGACAAGAAGGATGATGTGAAACAACCAGCAGAAGCTAGAAAGCCATGTTAAAAGCTGAGGCACATTGAGAGTGGAAGCTGGGCACAGATCAGGGTAGCCAGAATGCATAGGCTACTGGCGCCATATTGGGAAATTGGAATACCAGAAAAAAAAGAGTGACATGATGAGCTACTGGATCCATAACCATTGTCCAGTGGCTAAGGAAGGAAGCAGTAGGAAGGCCAAGAATTTGGGCCTGTACTGGGTCCTCTATTCATGTTCCTGGGAGTATAAGGTAGTGGTTGTGACTAAATATCTGGTTGTAAGAGAAACAGCTCACTCATTAGGACTTTGATAAAGGGGCCTGGATATAATTTCTTTGTATACCATTAATAATATTGTTCTAAGTGTCTTAGCAAGGGGAATAATGAGAGAGAGGACCCTTCAAGAGATATGAGTCACATTCTGATATTCCCAAGGAAACTTTTGGGTAGGAGCAACAGGCCATAGATATTATTATTAGAAGAAGCCCCACAACTCATCCCACCTATTGGAGAAATCTCAGTAGCAGGTAACGAGCCAGTAAATGAACCCAGGTTCTCTGACTACAAATTCAGTGCTCTTTCTACTGCACCACATTGTTTGAGGTTGCCTGACTACCTTGTCCCCAGAAGGCATATGAAACATGCTCAAAAAACTTCAAGGATGAATGACTTCAGTTTGTCAAAAGTGGAGCTACTGGGTATACCATACATGCTCTGCTACACTCTGCTTTTGCTTGGGGGAAATTTGCATGCCAAAGGCAATCTGAAAAATGCCAGCTCCTCCCAAATAACAACCACCTTCATACTTTACATTTTTGTTCCTAGTCTTTTCAGGCTCTTCTGACTATGAGTTTTGTTGTTTTGGCTAACATCCATGTGTCGGAAGGGCAAAACAGAGGGTGCGGGTAGACC
>JAQQSU010006979.1:0-13361 GCA_028627135.1 Pseudochirops cupreus | reverse complement strand
TTCCTTCCTTCCTTCCTTTTTTCCTTCCTTCCTTCCTTCCTTCCTTCCTTCTTTCCTTCCTTCTTTCCTCCCTCCCTTCCTTCTTTCCTTCCTTCCTTCCCTGTTGGGTCAAAACCTTCCACTGTTTTAATGGCTGCATAATAAGTTTTTCATTAGGCAAGCTGGCACACTTCTACAAGGGAAAGAATTGACTTAGAGCATCCATGAACAATTATCCTTTATAATTTGTATGTCCTTACAATCATCTTAACTCAATTTCAGTCTGTCTGTTGAAGACTGCCTTTTATTTTCAGTTTTTATAGGAGCAGTCAGCATCAAGGGAATATACTCATATATTCTGTTGAATAGAGCAGGGATCTCCTTTGAAGTCTTGGGACATTCAAATACTTTTTGTTCACTTTTGTTGTCTATCTCTCAGCTGAAGGAGAGCAGGACTGAAAGAGGGCTTTCCCTAGGGGGAGTAAAATTGCCCATTTTACTTTAGTTTTAAATAGTTTGTTATTTTGGAGCGCTGAATTAGCAGGACCCTTGGGGAATTTTTTTATAGTACCCTAAAGTATAACAGGGACTGTAAAATTTCAGATTAGCTTCCAAATCTCTAGAGGAGATATATAGTACGAGCCACAGGAACTAGACAGGAACTATTCTTTTCCTCCTCCCCGCTTCAGAGGGTGTATTTGTCTGTGGTAAGGTTATCCTGGTTGAAATGGCTCCAAGTGAAATAATTAATGGTTGAGTTTCCCAGAATGACGAGATTAAAAACAATTAAAGACAAAGTCTAAAATAGTTCCTCATACCTTACAGCTGGAATTAATGCATCAATATAAAATCTTGTTGAAAGTCCAACAATCTGTGTGAGATGAATCACATGCCTATTATATTAGGATTCATTCTTCATAGGGGAAAACGTTTTAAATGCTATAATTTTTACTGCCCATGACCATCAAATAAGAATATAAAGTTTTTGTCCCTGTGTATAAATAAAGTCTTCACTACCTGTCCATTATATCCACTTGGGGAAAATAAGGTAAAGGACTAAGTCAGATGTCTTAATTAAAGATGGAGGAGGGAAAGGGAGGTGAATAAGCATTTATTAAATGCCTACTATGTGCCAGGCACTTTACAGATCTTTAATTTGATATTCACAACAATCTGATGAAGTAGATGTTATTATGGTTTCCATTTTACAGTTAAGGTAACTGATGGAGAAATATTAGGTGACTTTGCCAGGGTCACACATCGTCTGAGGCTGGATTTGAACTCAGGTCTTCCTGATTCCAGGCCAGACTCTTTAGCCACTGTGCCACCTCAGAGTTATCTCTAAGTGGAAGACTCCCAAATGCTTGGGCCTCCAGTATCTATATATTTCAAATGAAATTGTTGGAGTTTGTTTTCGTTTTGGTTATTTGGATACGTTCTCACCAATTCGTTTGGCATTTGTACGCAATGACACCTAATTCTCATGTAGCCACATTTTACTTCTGTATACATCTTGAAATATGATTAAATAGAGCAAAGAGTCACAAGAAAAGAGATATATTGAATTCTGCTGCTTTGATCCCCATTTAATGACTGTTATTTTTATATTTTCAAATGACCCAATGTGTAGATTAAAAGGGGCCTTTCCCTCATAATAAAATGTTTGAGATGGAGGCATGTAGCTCTTATGACTAAATATAAAACAGACATGAATTAGGATACACAATTTTTGGCTTTAAATCCCTAAGCTATAATTATGTGTATCAACATATGGAAATATTTATTGTACAGACTTAATAGTTATATTTATTTTCTGTATTTCCATATGTATGTAATAATCTGAGATAGCTTTTATAGAGCACTTTTAAGTTTTGCCAGACTTTTCACAAATACTTGATTTGATCTTCACAGCATCCTTGGGAAGAGGTATTATTATTATTCTTCCCATTTATACATAAGGTAACTTAGGCCCAGAGGTTAAATTACATGGCTCAGTGTCATATAACTAGTATGTGTCTCTGGCTAGATTTGAACTCAGATTCTCCTGATTCTAGACCCAGTGATGTTCTTGTTGCCTCAATAGACAGAAGATGTTAGAGACTATTTCATTTTTTTGTCTTTGCATGACAATGTCTGACACAAATGATCAGGAACCCTATGAAAGACTGCTAATGATAAGAGAAATGCAAATCAGAATTAGCAAATCAGGTTTCACCTCAGACCCTGCAAAGTGGTCATGATGACAAGAGATGGAAAATGCTTAAAAAGTGGTTCTTGATTAAATGAATGATTCACTGGTAGGAACTAGCTAGTAATTATGTTTGTGGTGAACAAATCTGAGAAAAAAGAAGTGATTAGATATGACAATAGAAGTGTAAACAATAAAGAATTAGGTAAGTGATCAGCTGTGGTGTGGCTTTTGGTCCAATATGTTCATTTAGCCTTAGGCATCAAATATATATACCTACACAGACAAGCACCCCTTCTCCTTACTGCCCACCCCCCATCTTCCTAGATATTCATCAGCATTTGTTTGTAGGCTATTATTATATATTATATATTAATGTATATATTATATATAAATATATAATATATAATATAATATATTAAATATTCATACTTGGAAGATTCCATGAATATGAAGCTCTAGGAGACGTCCTTCAACATTGAGCATCTTATAGAATGAGGCAACCAGCATTCAAGTCAAAATATTGAATGTGCCCCATTGTGGCCATAAATTTAGATCATATTCATGCCAAGTAGTCTCTGTATAAATAACATAAATGTTCTGTAAAATGCTTGAGCTTTATATCTGACTGGTGATATGCCTATCCAAAATATGCCTGATTTAATCTGCTTGATTGGTTCCTTGCAGGACTGGAAAGAAAAATATATAAACCCTAACTATTCCAAGATCTTCACAGAAAATTTAGTGGAGCAGGTTTGTGGTGGTGAACAAAATATAGGGGCTTTGCTATTTTTTCGGGAGGGGTATTAATGCTATATTTCCTTGAATGGTGGTGGGAGGATGGGGAGATTGCTTATGGAAATGGAGTATATTCTTTCGGTAAAATCTACTGGTAATAGTCAATTAGGAATGTGAGTTAAGAGTGACTAGCTTATAACAAAGAGCGATGGAATAGATTTTTTGAAAAAATGTGGAATTTTAATTTCTATATAGATTTTTTTAAAAAGAACATGCAACTGGAAACAATTTAAGAACATCTTATCATGACAATGTAAAAGGCTTTGCCAGCTTTAAAGTGATATAGAGATATCAGCTTTTATTATATCATATGTCATTTTAATAGTCTTCTAACTTAAAAAAAAATCTATCTTCAACTACTTTGTTTAAAGGTACATCTTAGGAGTAATGAGCGTGTTGGAGCTTGCTTCTGTGATCCCAATATGGCCTTTCTTTAATATATCTCAGCGTGGTTCTGGTTGCTTAAAGACAAGGAAAGAGAAACCCTTAACTGTTTTATTTCTCACCTTGGCCCAACTGAGTTGGAGCAGCTCTATACAAGCAGTTTTGTCAAATTGTATTATGACAAGACCTTGTATGGATTCCTCCTCATGTGATAATTTTTTTTCTAAACCCCTCCCTTTGCCCTGTTTTTAAAAACCTCTCATCAGCCTACTTCTTCTTTTTTTAAAAATTACTTCCCTTTTTTCTATACGTGTGAGCCATTATGTATTTTCTTTAGCAGAGAATTGTCTGTCTTACTTCACTAGTCCCCTCCACATTTATGCACTCATTCATGGGTCTCTCCTCTTGATTAACACCTGACTTTGACACAAGAACGGATGTCCATCACAAGCTGAGTGCCTCATGCCCTTTCCCAGTGAGCAAAAGTATTATGTTGACACCACTCGTTGATTCCCTTTATGAGTGCCACTGATGTAACACAGGTATTCAAAAATTTGTTTAAAGACATTGTTTCAAGCCCTTTTAGAGTAGAGCTGTTATCTCTCCAGCATGCCAAGTTATTTAAAACAAAACAAAACAAAACTTTCTACTATTAAACATTGTATGCTTTACTCATCTTTAACACTATGAGCAATTTTGGAAAAAAAGGATGTTAAACTGTTTTATATTATAGTAGGGGCTAGTGCTTATATATTCTCTCATTCTTTCTACTTTTGAATTTTCAATTAATAACTAAAAACCCACTAAACACAATAAATTTCGACTAATATTGATGATTTTCTTTCCTTTTATAGCCTTGCCCAGATGTCTTTTGGTTCCCCATATTTTCTGAAAAAGCCTGCGATGAATTGGTTGAAGAAATGGAACACTATGGACAGTGGTCTGGGGGAAAGCACCATGTATGTTGCAACATTTAATATAAAATACTGTATCTGATACATATGAATACTGGGACTGATTATTACAGATAGTTGAAGATGAGGAAGCCAGATCTGAGTTTCTATTTGTATAAGACCAGATCAAATATATTAAATATTTTCAGTTATTTCATAGCATGACTAGAAAAGTACTTCACTGAAAATCATCCAGGAGATGGTAGGTTTACTCTGTCACTAACTAGCTGTGTGATCTTTTCATATATATATATATATATGTATCATATGTATTCATATATATATGAAAAGATCACATAGCTAATTAGTGACATTAAATATATGTATATATGTATGTATGTATATGAATACATATACATATGTCTTTATAATGATGGAAGGGGATGACACATGTAAAGAGTCTTACAAACTTTAGAGTAATTATAAGTAAGAACCATCATAATTAGTTCTTTGGCTTCCAGTTTCTTCACCATCACTAAAACTCAAAGAAGTAGAATCCATCAGTTCAGGGTTTCTTTTCCTTTCTGCAGTGCCCACTTTCTAAAAGAACTCAATGGATGGCTTGTTGGTCTTGGAGTCAGGATGTTGGCATCAGCCATTCTTTGAGCTGGAAAATAAAGAGATCTGATACACTCCAAATCTGGATTTGAACCCAGATACTTGACAAGAAACATAGCCTTCTTGTCACTACATCACTTTTTGAGGCTGAAAGAAATTAATGAGGGAGATTGTAGGGAAGCTTTCCTAAGACAGAGAATTCAAAATACCGATCCTTTTTTTTTCTATGAATAAGAAAGGTAAGCTATTTAGAATGTTACTATGCAGTAACAAACTAGAAAAACCATCTAAGAAAAAATGTTCCTTATCACTTTTTAGTGATCCCTTCATGTAGATTTTTAGAAGAAATTGCAGATGATTCTGGGTCATTATGGCTAGATCGTTAGGGTAGCTATGGAAATCCAGTTGTTAGGGAAGCTATTTTGAGGTTGTAATTCTAGGGCAGATGGCAGGTCATTACTGAGCAGCTGGTTCCTTTACTGCTTGTTATGATCTTGCTGTTGGAAAACTTACAAGAAAATTTAAATGCATGTGGTACATAGGTCAGACTTGATGTTGATGGTGATGATGTCGTTATTAGGATAGCCGTATATCTGGTGGTTATGAAAATGTTCCAACTGATGATATCCACATGAAGCAAGTTGGATTAGAAAAGGAATGGCTTCATTTTATCAGAGAATTTATTGCACCGGTTACTCTGAAAGTCTTTGCTGGCTACTATACAAAGGTATTTATGTCTCTTTTCTTCCCACCCCACCTCTACTCCCATCCCTAAGTTTTCAATAGAGGATGTGAGTAGTAACACAGATGTTGAAAAAGATTCTTCTGACTTCTTCTGTTGTCTCAGGGATTTGCATTGCTGAATTTTGTCGTCAAATATTCTCCGGACCGACAGCGTTCCCTCAGACCCCATCATGACTCATCTACTTTCACAATCAATATTGCTCTCAACAATGTGGGAGAAGACTTTCAGGTAATTTAGAAACTTTGTTATTTCATTTTGGAAATAAAAAAATGCCTGTCCTTCCCCAAAGCCTTTCCCTTAATTTTCCAAAATAAGTTTTCGTAGTCAATGTGGTTGAAATTACAGCACTGCTTATTGTAGTAAAAAGAATTCGCTGAAATAGCTCTCTGTTCTTTTCATTATAGGGAGGTGGATGCAAATTTCTAAGGTACAACTGCTCTATTGAGTCACCTAGAAAAGGCTGGAGCTTCATGCATCCTGGAAGACTTACTCATTTGCATGAAGGACTTCCAGTTTTAAATGGGACAAGATATATTGCAGTGTCATTTATTGATCCTTAAATTATTTTCCTCACATCAAACCAACTTACCTTTGATTTTTGGATGGCCATTCTACAAAAAAAGAAAGAATGAACGAAAAAAGGAAAAAAAAAGAAAAAAGAAAAGAGAAAAAGAAAGAAAAATGTTTCTTTTCAAGTTAGTGAGAAGAAAAGAGAATTATTTAAATAACTTCTACAAAGCAGCTTCACTTGGGACAAAAAGTTTGAAAGAAAAAGCTTTTCTTTTAATTATTCCATACTTACATATAAATGTCTGCTCTGAGCCTTGAGGAAAAAAAGGAAAAAAAAAAGTTCCTATGCTGCTCTCAGAGAAGATGAAAGAATTAACTTTGAATTGGTTGTTTTAGTTACTAAATAATTTAGACACCAAGGTACAAGTGAAGTTTGTGTTTGCAATGTTTGTTTTCTAATTTAGGAAAGTAGTCCCAGAAGAATTGTGTTTACTGCTGTATGGCAGAAACAATCTAAGTGCATATGATAGACAAGCAACATTTAAAGCCCAACGGGTTTGGGATCCCATTGTGGTGCTGATTCCTGGCACATCTCTCTTTCACATATGTCTTAAAATTCAGAAGCCATCTTCTTTCTGATAAAGCTCTTAAAAGAAGCTTGCTGTTTAAATGGCCTGAAGAAGAGAACTGCAAAGTGTGCCTGTTACCTCAAGTATATATTATTGAGTGTGTGTCATCATGGAAGTGAACTGAGTTTCTTATGATCACCAAGTGCCCTTCAGTCCAAATGTTATTTTGGAAAAGCCAGAAAATAGTAAATAAATAAAAAGTAGAAAAGTTACATCCAGACTATAGGTAAATTTTATAAATAGCATTTCTTGTTTCAAGTACTTGAATTTTATATCAGGAAAATGAAGTTGTTGAGCCTACCAACTTTCCCTTTATCTGTATCTTTTTTTTGTCTTTCTGCCCCTCCCCTATTTTGTTTCTTTGTTTTATTTTTTATTTTTTGCCTCTATTCTTCATTCTTCTATTCTCTCTTTTCTCTTTTCTCCTTAACAACGCTTTTTTGGGGTGGGAGAATGTGGTGGGTTCTTCAGAATAAGTGTGTTGTCTTAATTTTTCCATCTAGTTTAATGAATGAGGTTTAAGAATTCTTACTGTAGCTACTGTTTGTAATTTAAAAGTTAAACTTGAAAAACAAACAAACAAACAAAAAAAGAACTCTTAAGTCATGGTGCCAAAGACCATTACTCTAACACCATGTGTTAGAAACTTGTGACAAATAAAAAGAAAAGAAAGACAAAAATGTGGGTGCTTTTTAAAAAATAGATATCATTAAAGGTTTGCCCTTCTGAGTTTCTTTGTATGTTTCATACACATCCACACACAGTAGTCAAAGAAAAGAATGAAAGAAGACACAATATCTACTCTTTGCTATTTATACATAGTGCCATAGAAAGGTAAGTATACTACCTTTTCATGATTTTTAAATTTTACATGTAGCATATTTAGCACTATTAAAGCATAAGCTAATATTTTCATCAGAAGAAAAGAATATGTTCATAGAATTTTGTAGCAGCAAGCACCCTAGCACACCCAGGATGGCTACTAGCCCAGGTTCTTTGATCTGCTTTTCTAAAGGAAAGCAACTCAAAATGGGCTAACAATTTTACTTTAATCAAACATACGTCATTTACCTGGTTCGGGGGGAAAAGTCAGCACCCTTAACTTCAGAGAATACAAACAGAAGTTACAAGCAGACAAAAATACAGACAGAGAAACAGACCAACCTACAGGGCTTCTAGATGTCTGACTATTGCATCCATACCCAGTTAGTTACCAGAGAGAGAAGCACCAACATCTGGGTTTTTAAAGCTGGGGGCTCAACCACTGCCCAGAGTCTCATCTGGCCAAGTCACACAACTCTTCCCAAAGTAAGCTCCAAAGCAAAAACTCACATCAAGGTATATATAGCCTTCTCCAGCATCAGAGAATGTCACAGCCCACGTGACCCACTCTCCAATCACAAAGTAACAAGGTGTGAGTGTTCCTGAAAAACTAACCTCCCATCACGGGTTCTATGTGACCACATTCAGCCTATTAGGGGGCAGAGTATAATTTCAAATCAGGGAAGGTCCTCAAATTTATTTAAGCCTATCGAGGGACAGGGAAGATATTCAAATTCCCATTCCCATTAAAAATTTATAGATAGTTAAATTTGTTTTGGACCTTAGAGGTCACCTAGTCTAATGCTGCCCATTTTATAGATGACAAAATTGAAGGCCAGATAGGAATTGGTAACTTGCCCAGCCATTTTTGTAAGACGTAAATAGGAGAAATAAAACTTGATTTCCCAAGTCTAACTCACAATTTAGCACTATCCATTTTATGCTAGTGCACATAGCCAAGCCACATCTCTATCATAGAGCAACCAGACTAAGGAAACCTCCCTAGTGATGCTTTATGAAGTATGATGTCATGGGGTGATTTAGAAGTAGCCATTCTTAACATGGGTGTCTTGACTGCCATTTTCATATTCACTCTCAATGACTTTATTGTGAAATACTAACATTTGTAGTTCTTGACATTAGTGAATTCATAATGTTTCACCCAAAGAATATACAAAATTGTACGTTGTAAACTGAGTAGTAAGAATTTCTTCTTCCCATCCCTGCTGGCTGCCATATGCCCATATACATTTTTCATCGTTGAACATTCTAGCTAGCCACAATATCAATGATACTTTACCAGTAGGTGAAATGGATACTTTGGAGCAGATATGTAGCCAATTTAAATTATCAATAAATCCACAAATATTTATTAAGCACTAGCTATGTATTGTACTATAGTCCTCTGCCTTCAAGGAGCCTACAAAAGTCTTGCTTGGGCACACATGTTCTTAGTCTCTGTACCATTCTATGGAAACCTACCTCAAAAATGGATGTAAAAATGCCTAATTAACTGTAAAGACTGTTACCATTATTCCTGGCTTTCTGCCAACCTTATACAGAAGTCCATTTTTGTTTCTGTTAATCTGTGAAACTTGTCTTTGTGTGAAATTTCTGAAGTCTGTTGCAAGTTTTTTGAGGATCTTGTGTGAGGAGCTTGGTTCAGTCAGGGATTCTCCAAGTTGTAGAAAAGTATAACCTCAAAGACATTCTCAACACACTTAAGACTGGCCAGCTAATGGCTCCTTTTGAAAAGATGTTGGCCTGGTTGGAAAGTTAAAGAAGTCTTTCCGACTCTATGAAAGCAGCCTTTGTTAACCAACTTAGTGTGTGTGTGTGCGTGTGTGTGTGTGTGCGTGTCTGTGTCCTCACTCTGGTCCATTGGGTTAACATGGTACAGATGTCTGCTTCGAAACAAATTGCTATTTTTTAAAGGAAATAATCATTGAAAGGGAGGAAGGCAGAAGAAAATTTTTTAAAATATTTAGAGCAGATGAATATGGACTAAAATTGAAGAAAAACTATAGTCACAGAAAACCCTTATTAAGAGAATGCAGCATAATTTAGTTTCAAAATGACAAGATCCATCTCACCTAAGTTTGTATAATAGAAATAGAGTTAAAGAGATCTTAGAGACCACCTATTTCAATCCTTCAATTTTAAAGCTGATCAGATGGAGACTTAGAGAGGTGAACTTGCTCAAGGTCACATAACTCATATAAGTAGCATATTAAGTAGCAAAGTTAGAAATTATTCTGAAGCAGCATCACATATTAGTATATACTTGGATGTCTATCAATATCATTATATACTGCTAGACTTGGAGTTAAGGAAACTGGGTTTAAATCCTGTCTCAAATATTGGTTTTGTAACACTGGGCAAGTCACCTAACCTCTCTAGACCTCAGTTCCCCATATGTAAAATGAGAGGGGATGTTAGATTAGATACCTCTTAGGATCATTCTAGTTCTAAATCTATGATTCTAATTCAATCCTCTATCCAAAGTTGTCTCCTTTGAATTCTTTTAGTACCTTACTTATTTAGAAATGTTCCTTGGTATACTTGTGTAGATTAAAAAAAAATTAAGAATTTGATTTGTGAATTATACGTGTATGATGTCAAATATGATTTATCTAAACAAATTAGTAGTAAACTTTTTGCAGAATATTTTTGTTGTTGTTTTACTTTGCCTAGTCAAAGTTTTTTGGTGTGTGTGTGTGTGTGTGTGTGTGTGTGTGTGTGTGTGTGTGTGTGTGTGTTTTGAGAGATTATCACTTTGATACTAACCTGCTTTGACTCAAAAACATGAACTCCATGTTTATATTTTCAATTTGCATAGTAAATCAGTGGGAAAGAACTAATGGATTCTTAAAATCCAAATTCATAAATATTTTACTTTTGAAGAATAAATTTTCCAAATGGAATATGAGAATAAATGCTGTAACTTCCAAGTATTACTTTTAAGTTAAAAAAAGACTAAATAGCAGAATTCTAAATAATGAAGAAAAAAGTTGTAGGTTACAAAGATCCCTATATGATCCCAAAATATTCAATGACGCCTATTTTAACTACTTTTTAGACACTAACAGTCATTTATAGAAACTTGGGATGGTGATATTTTGGAAACTCAGGAATTTAAGATGATGATAGAGTTGGAACCTTACTAAAGAAGTCATCTAATACTCTGGAATTTTTTTTTTTACGAGTCTCTTAGGAGACTCTAAATTAGATAAACACAGAGTCATTGCAAACTTAGGTGGCTCTGAATTAAAAACTAGATAGGTTGAGAGAAATAATATTATCCATATATGTAGTGCTTTAATGTTTGTAAAGTGCTTTCTCTTTGCAAACATGAAAAAATAGAACATAGTGATCACATAAGTTTGATTTTAGATAAATTGTTTTTGTTTCCTATGGCATTGACTTACACATTTTTTTTGGTGTGTTTCTTTAAATTGTGCCAACATTTTCAACCCCAGTGACCCTTCTTGTGGTCAGTTGGCAGGCATATCTGAATTTTAAGCAATCAACAGTTCTTTTGAACTTTGAGAAAAAAAATACTTTGAATTTTCTTGAAGGTGTATTGCATATGGAGACATGGAAGAGAAAACTTTTACCTTTAGATCTTTTTTGCAATATAATAATTAATAGTTTAACAATCTATTATCCTTTTAATTTTGATTTTGAATAAATAGAAACAGTCGAAAATGTATTGTCAATAGAATAGCATGTCAAGAATTGATTACTGTGTGCCTGTGTTAAGCTCTGGAGAAGCAAAGGCAGATCCATAGATCCTGTCCCCAAAGGAGCTTGCATTCCAAAGAAATGGTCAACATGCAGATAAGTACCTGCATACAAATTAAATGGGAGAGAATCTCAGAGGGGAAGATGCTTGGTTGGTGTGCCCGAGGGATTCTGGTAAAGGCTTCTGGCAGATTTTGGGATTTGAGTTGAGTCTTGAAGAAAGACAGAAAGTGAAGGGGAGGAGGGAAGGTATTCCAGTCATAGGAAATGGCCAGGGAAAATCCATAGAGTGGGATATTCTCTGTGAATGTTAGTGATTAATTTCCTTTTTACTCTCTTTTGATATCCTGTGATTGGCTATTTTGAGTACAATTATTTCATTGTGCTGATAAGATAACTGGACAAAGAACAGGCTCCATTATAGTTACTACAGTGATTAATTTGTCTAAAAAGATTCTAGAGGTTTCAGAGCCGGAGAAGCACCGTAGAGATTTTACTTATGAGGAAACTGATTTCCAGAGAGGTGAAGTAACCTTTGTTTGCCCAAGATCACACCAGTTATAAATAGCAGAGCTAGAATTCAAAACCAAGTCCTTTGGCTCAATTGTCCAATACTCTTTTCACTAACAATAGTGATTCTCAAATCTTGCGGTCTCAGCATCTCTTTACCCTCTTAAAAATCGTTATCCTTTCTGCCACAAAGAGATTTTGTTTCATGGGTTATCTCTATCAATATTTAATATCTCTATCAATATAACAATTAAAATTGATACATTTTTAAAATGTGTTATTACTCTTAAAAATGACAAATCCAAGAAGGTGGAGTAGTTAGACTATTTCAAACTCTCAAGATTTCCCCCACGCCAAAGAGTTAAAGTAGCACCTTAAGGTGAACAAAACATGGGTGGAGATAAATAAGAATTGGAGCACAATCCAGGTCTTCTGGAACAATTTGAGAAGATTGGAAAAAAAATCCTAGGATGCAGTTTGGTCCCATGAAGAGCAAACACCTCCAGGCTAGGTTCTTCTACTTTAACAGTAAGCCTAAAGCCCTGGGCTTAGTTGGTTTGAGAGGCTGCCTTGGTCCCAGCCACCCGAACTTTGACCCCCCCGGATAGTGAGGGGAGTTGAGCATTTGAGTCAGGGGAAGATCGAGGGACCCTCTACTGACCAGGAAGGCCAGACCTAGCTGTGCTCCCCAGAGTGGAGGGAGCGAGAAGGGACCAGCACATGTCTGGTGAGTACAGAAGCAGGAGCGCAGACAACCCCTGGCTGTGGGCACTTATAGGAGGTTGGAGCTTGGCCTTTGGTTTGAGGCTGGAGGGAGAAGATCTGGGGCAAGAGGCACCATTTCCCATGCCCCAAGACTAGAGCTGATTACAAAAAATAAGTTATTACTGCAAAAAATGCACAGGCAAAGGAGAAAGAATCCATCCATAGGAAGTTAGTATGGGAATAGAGACAACTGGGGTTCGTCTTCAGAGAGGGGCAGCTAGGTGGTACAGTGAATAGAGAACCAGCTCTGGAGACAGGAGGACTTGAGTTCAAATCTCTTCTCAGAAACCTGACAGTTACAAGCTGTGTGACCTTGGGCAAGTCACTTGTCTTTTCCCCTCCAAAAAAAAAAAAGACAAATCCATTATGTACTAATATGAATAACATTTTGTGAAAAGTAACTTTTCTTAAACAAATCAGTGAGAAGAGTGGCTTCACTTTACATTTTTTTTTTCAAGTTTCTTTAATGCCTGTCTTAATAAAGACAATTGGATTCTTATATCTGCTTCTGCATTCAGTTTGTTGCAATATATTGATTTGATTGAAATATATGAAAATAATCCAGTCTCACATAGATATAAAACTGGAAAAAGGAGAGGTGTTTAAATAGGCAAAAAATGTCTTAGTATTATTATAAAAACAATTTTGACTTCAGGTGCCCTCTGAAAGGATCTAGGGACCACAATGCTCTGTGTACCACCCTTTGAGAACGGCGCTCTGCACCATAATATTGGAGGGATAATAAAAGTATTCCTGATGTGATAAAAGTTTTTTTT
>JAQQSU010006978.1:0-13361 GCA_028627135.1 Pseudochirops cupreus | reverse complement strand
CAAAAAAAGAACTTAGAAAGCATCCTTCAGGAAATTCTCAAGGAAAATTGCCCAGATATATTAGAACCACAGGGCAAAATGGAACTTGAAAGAATTCACTGATTGCCTCTTGAAAAAGATCCCCAAAAGAAAACTCCTAGAAATATTATAGCCAGATTCCAGAATCCCCAGATCACGGAGAAAATATTACAAGCTACCAAGAAGAAACAATTTGAGTATTGTGGAAACACAATTAGGATAACCCAGGATCTAGCAGCTTCTACATTAAGGGATCGTAGGGCCTGGAATATGATGTTCCAGAGATCAAGGGATCTAAGATTAAAACGTAGAATCACCTACCCAGCAAAATTGAGTATAGTGTTCCAGGGGAAAATATGGTCATTCAGTGAGATGGAGGACTTTCAAACATTTTTACTGAAAAAACCAGAACTGAAAAGAAAGTTTGACACTCCAACACAAAAAGCATGAGCAGGTAAACATGGAAAAGAAATCATAAGAAACTTATCAAAGTTAAACTATTTACATATCAACATGGAAAAGGGACAACTGTAACTGATGAAACTTTTGAGGATAGGTGAAGGGAATACAAATGTATATATACATATACATACACATATATCTATATAGGAGGGTTTATATGTGCATGGAAACACATATCTGAGTATGTGTATATATGAATACATAGAGGGCAGAAGATCAATTGAATAGAAAGGGACAATACTCTAAAAGGTGAAATCCTGAGGTGGGAGCGGATTAGAATCAGAGGACACAGGGAGAGACAGAATGGGTTTAATCATCTCATACAAGAGACAAAGGATAATTGTTACAATGGAGGGGAAGAACAGGAAGGCAAAAGGGAAAGAGTCAACCTTACTCTCCTCAAACTTGGCTTAGGGAAGGAATGACATAAACTCTAACCTGGATATCTTGCCACACAGGAGAGTAAGGGGGATGAAGATGAGAGGTGGGATGAAGGAGGGGAGGGCAGGGTGGGGGGAGGGTTGATGGAAGTACATACATCTGTAGTGGGACAGGGACAGGGACAGGGTAGAAAATAGAACAAGGGGGGTGGGATAGGAAGGAGGGACATATAATCAGCCTCTCACAATATGCCCACTGTGGAGAGGTTCTGTGTAATTACACATGTACAGGCTATATTTAATTGCTTGTCCTTCCAGGGAGGGTGGGTGATGAGGGAGAAAGAGAATGAATCTAGAATTTAAAGTTCCATAATCAAATGTTAACAATATATATGTATACATATATATATGTATATATACAGTTATTATTTATTTATTTATTTATTTATGTTGTTGTTATTATTATCATTATTATTATTATTATTATGAACTACATCCAACTGGGACTTAAGGTACACAGGCACTGTGGTAGGGAGATCCATCCTGCCCTACTGGAAAGTCAGAGGGGTGATGGGAGAGGACATAGGAGAGAATAGATTGGGGGAGGGGTTGTACAATGGGATGGCTGTTTTGGGGGGTGGGTAGGGGAAAGATTGGGAGAAAATTTATAACTCAAAATCTCATGGAAATGAATGATGTAAACTAAAATAAATAAAAGTTAAAAAAAAAGAATGCTTGAAAGTCCTCTATTTCATTGAATGTCCATATTATCTCCTGACATATTATATTTATTTTTCTCATTGGGTGATTCTTGGTTTTAATTCTAGCCCCTTTGACCTCCAGAATATCATATTCCAAGCCTTTTGATCCCTTAATATAGAAGCTGCTAGATCTTGTGTTATCCTGATTGTGTTTCCACAATACTCAAATTGTTTCTTCCTGGCTGCTTGTAATATTTTCTCCTTGATTTGGGAACTCTGGAATTTGGCAATAATGTTCCTAGGAGTTTTCTTTTGGGGATCTTTTATGAGAGGCAATCTGTGAGTCCTTTCCATTTCTATTTTACCCTCTAATTCTAGAATATGAGGGCAGTTTTTCTTAATAGTTCTTTGAAAGATGACATCTAGGTTCTTCTTTTGATCATGGGTTTCAGGTAGTCCAATAATTCTTAAATTATCTCTCCTGAATCTATTTTTTAGGTAATTGGTTTTTCCAATGAGACATTTCACATTGCTTTATATTTTTTCATTCTTTTGGATCTGTTTTATAATGTTTGATTTATCATAAAGTTATTAACTTCCATTTGCTCCAATCTAATTTTGAGGGAATTATTTTCTTCAGTGAGCTTTTGAAATTCCTTTTCCATCTTGCCAATTCTGTTTTTTTAAGACAGTCTTTTCCTCATTGGCTTTTTGGACCTCTTTTACCATTTGAGTCAGTCTATTTTTTTAAGGTGGTATTTTCTTCAGGATTTTTTTGGGGGGGTGTCCTTTAGCAAGCTATTGTCTCATTTTTCATGATTTTCTTGCATCGCTCTGATTTCACTTCCCAATTTTTCCTCTACTTCTCCTACTTGATTTTCAAAGTCCTTCTTGAGCTCCTCCATGGCTAGTGACCAATTCATATTTTTCTTGGAGACTTGCTGCAGGGGTTTTGACTTTGTTGTCTTCTGCTGGTTCTATGTTTTGATCTTCTTTTTCACAAATGAGTGATTATATAGTCTGATTTCTTTTCCTCTGTTTGTTCATATTGCCAGCCAATTACTTGACTTTTAATTCTCTGACATGGTAGAAATCTTCAAGAGTGGAGAGTGCTGTGGCCCCAGTTTCTGGGGTTTTGCATAGTTGTTGTCAAAGCCTCTTCTAGGCACCTGGCTTAGAACTGTGAGGATGACTGACTCTCCACAACCTCAACAAGTTCTGCCATGCCAGTGCTCCTCCTCACCCTAGACTGCCACTCAATACTGTGACCCAGATCCAAGCAGGTCAAACAAAAGAACACTGTCTCAGCCCCAGAAAAGTGATTCCTGAAATTGACCTCTGATCAGTCACTTGATCCCCCTACTAACTGTCAGCCTGAATCCCTGGAAGCAGCTGCCTTATCACAGCTGTTATTACCTCTACTGCCTTAGGGGCAGAGACTGGACCATGCCCTTCTCCCAGCTAGTTCCAACGGAGTTTCCCCACTGACCTTTTACTTTCTCCATGGCATTTTTGTATTGAAAAGTCTGGAAACCGCCACAGATGTCAGTGATTCAGTTCCCTGAGGTCTGCTCTCACTGGGCTGTGCTGCCAGTCTATACTAGCAGAGATCATGCAGGACTTCACTCCACTCCCATTCTGGTATGATAGACCCTTCTAGTCAGTTTGCTAGGCTGACTTAAGCTGGCAGTGTGTTTCAATCAGTCATTTTGTGGGTTCTGTACCTCTAAAATTTGTTTAAAAACTAGAATTGAATAACTGGAAGCTAATGGTTACATGAGACATAATAATACATGAAACAATAAAATCAATTAAAAAACAATTTTAAAAATAGAAGAAAATGTAAAATATATCATTAGAAAAAAAATGACCTGGAATTAGGTTGAGGAGAGATAATTTAAGAATTATTGGGGTAATCTCTGATATCAAAGGACCAGAGAGCAAAAGAGGAATTGAAAGAATATGCTGGCTAACCCTTGAAAGAAATCCCCAAATGAAAACTCCCAGGAACATTATTGCTAAATTCTAGAGCTCAGAAATCATAGAAAAAACACTTCAAACAGCTAGATGTAAAACTAAATACTGTGGAACTATCATCAGAATTACACAAGATTTAGTACTTATCACATTAACATATTCTGGAAGGCAAAAGAACTGGATTTACAACCAAAAATGACCTACACAGAGAAACTTAATATAATCCTTCAAAGGAAAAAATGGATCTTTTTTGAAATAGAGGACTTTCAAGCATTCCTGATGAAAAGACCCCAGCTGAATAGAAAATTTGACTTTCAAACATTAATCAAGAGAAGCATAAAAAGATAAACATGAACATGAAATCACCAGGTTGTCAGTGAGTTTAAATTGTTTTTCCTCTGTATATGAGAAGGTGATACATGTATTTTTTTGGAGAATTTTACCGTTATTAGGGGATTTAGAAGGTTTCAGCAAAGAAAGAGGGTGTGGGTGTGAATTAATTATGATAGGTTGCTATCTAGAAATACATAAGTGAGAAAGAAGAATGCTGTGCACAAAGTGGGAATATAGAGAAAGAATGGAGACAATTATCTTACACAAAGGAGATATGCAAGGAAGAGCTTTTACAGTGGGAAAATATAGGGGTAGAGTGGGCTGATGCATGTATGCTTGTGTGTGTGTGTGTGTGTGTGTGTGTGTGTGTACACTCAATTGGTAACAGGGATCTATCTTAACCAAAAAGGCAAGAATAGGGGAAGACAATAAGAGAAAGGAGGAGTCATAAAAAAGAGGCCAGATAAAAGAAGTATCAGAAGCAAAACAGACTTTAGATGGGGCACATGGTAAAAAAAAAAGGAATATAAACAGAAAAAAAGAGGACTGAGGGAAATGCTAGTTGATAATGACAAATATTAATGTGAACAGGATGAATTCATCCATAAAATAGAGAAGAACTGATTAGGCATCAAAATCTAACAATATGTTTTCTATAAGAAACTGATTTGAAACAGAAAGACATACCCAGACTTAAAATAAGAGGCTGGAGCAGAATCTGCTATGCATTAGCTAGAGTATAAAAGGCAGGGTTATCCCTCTTGGTCTCCAAAAAAGAAAAAGTAAGAATAAATTTATTTAAAAGGGATAATAAAGGAAATCATATCTTGTTAAAGGTACCCTAGACAACAAAGTAATATTATTACTAAATATAGATGCACCAAATGACATATCATCAAAAAATGCTTAAAGGAAAAAGGAAATGAGCTAGATGGAGGAAATATACAATAAAACTATCTTAGCAGAAGACCTGAATCTTTCTCTATGAAAGGGGAATCTAAATCTAACTTTAAAATAAATATGAAAGAAATCAAGAAAATTAATAGAATCTTAGAAAATTTAGATATGAGAGACCTTTGGAGGAAACTAAATGAGAATAGAAAAAAGTCTACATTTCCTTAATTACACAGACACATTTACAAAAATTGACTATGTATTAAGACAAAAAATCCTCACAAATAGTAGAAATATTAAATGTACCCCTTTACAACCATAACATAATTAAAATACATTTAATAATAAGCTCTGGAATTACAGATTAAAGATTAATTATAAACTAAATAGCATAATCCCAGAGAATGAGTAGGTCCAAGAACAAATAATAGCAAAGATCAATAATTTCATTAAAGTTAATGATAAGACAACATTTCAAAATGTGTGGGATACAGCCAAAGTAGTACTTATGGGAATATTAACATCCGAATATTTACATCAATGAAATAGAGAAAAAGCAGATCAATGAATTGGGCATTAAAGAAAAAAAAGAAACCTAGAAAAGGGATGAAGTAAAAATACCCAATTAACACTAAAATGTAAATCTGTAAAATCAAAGGAGAGATAAATAAATCTAAATGAAGAAATTGAACTAATAAGTAAAAGTAGGAGCTGGTTTATGAAAAAATAAAATAAAATAGTGATACCATTGCTTAATTTGATTAAAAAAACAGACAGCAAATTAGCAATATCAAAATAAATGGATGAATGCACCATCAGTGAAGATGAAATTAAAGCAATTATTAGGAGTTTTTTTGCTCAACTGTATGCCAATAAATCTGATGATCTAAGTGAAATTGATGAATGTTTACAGAACTATAAACTACAGAAATATAAAATGGCAAGCAAAGAAGTACTTAGCACCTTGCTTCATCTATTTAAATATTTAGCACCTTGTTTCAGTTCAAGTTTCTTTTATGCCTTGCCCATGGTTATATCAAGTCTTTGTTAAGAACCAGAAGTTGTGAATCCCACAGTAGGAGGAACTTAATGATGCAACAGGAAGGGGTGGTACATGGAGGAGCTAATGACCAAATATAAGGAGAAGCCCAAGTTGAGAAAGAGCAGAATTGAGGAGAACTTTGTGGTGGACAGGCACTCTGTTTGTCTGTTCTGTCTGTGTTGATTTTTGTTTGTGATACTTTGAACAGGAGCCCTGAGACCTTACTGGAAGCCCTGAAAGAGGATTTTCTTGTTGTCTGTTTACAGAAATCCTGGAGGATGGTTTCAGAGGTCCTAGAATCATACTGATAATGTGTGTTGAGTTCTCAGACCTTGTTGGTAGGTCTGTGTTGATTTCATAGGCAGATAGTAATTGGTGATGGTGCTGGTAATGTACATGAATGCTATTTTGGCTCTGTTAAGCTTTATCTTCCCAGGAACAGAGACTGTGAAGAACTTGAGGTCAATTGAACACTGTTAGCTTCAATATGGAATGGGAACTGGATGAGAAACTGCATAAGAAGCTGGACAAGGAGTTGGATGAGGAGCTGAAAGTTGCTTATCTTTGAATCCAGGTGACATGGTAAATTCAGGCAAAACCTGGGACCATGGAACAGGAACCATGGAATCTGGGAACTAGCCATGAGTCAAAATGAAAAGATCTCTCCTTGGTTTCTTAGTGCTGACTGTGGTCTAGGGGTGGGAGAACTTTGTACTCTGTACCTTGTACCTCTTAAGGATGATTGAGTTAAGGATGATTGGAAACTAATCTCCAATCAAGAAGAAAGAAGACTTTTTGACTGAGAGATTAAGACAATGTGACCTAGGGTTGAGAACTTTGACCTCTGCACTTTGTGTCCCTTAAGGGGGCTTACTTCTTAAGGATGATTGAGTTAAGGACTTACTTAATGGTATCTTTTGCTTAAAACTATGTGACTACTTTGGTAAAAAACTATGAGGCCACGTTGGTAAAAAGCATGTGGCCACTTTAGTGATAAGTTGTTATAATATTGTAAATGTTGTACTTTGGTTTCTATGAATGTTTTGCTTTAATTTACTGCTGAATAAACAGAGTTCAGTATACTATGTGATGAGAACCTTAGAGCTATCCACAGCAGCAGTCCTCTGGAAAGCTGCTCATGCTTGGCTTCACACCAGATTAACAAGAGTAAATAGAATATGCCTAAATATGCCTTTATTGAGAAAAAAAAATGAGCAGCCCATTAACGTGATCAATGTGCTGCCTAAGGAAAAAAAATTGTAAGGAAAATACATATTTATCATTTAATTCTACCAAACATTTAAGAAATAATTATTCACAATACTTCACAAAATATTTGAAAAAAAATAGGTAGAGAAGGAGTCCTACCAAATTTATTTTATGACATAAATAGTTTTGATACCTAAATCAGGGAGAGCAAGAACAGAGGGGAAAAAACAAAACAAAACAAAACAAAAAACAAAACAACTCTAAGCTATTTTCTTTCATGATTATCAATGGAAAAATTTAAATAAAATACTAGCAAGGAGATTATAGCAATATATTTCAAAAATAATACAGTATCACCAGCTGTCATTCATATCAGGAACACTGTGTTTGTTCTATATTAGGAAAACTCTCAATATAATTGACCATATCAAGAACAAAAAAAAAATTATATGATTAAATAAATATAGAGAAGACCTTTGAAAATATGTATCACTCATTCCTATTCAAAACATTAGATAGCATGGATCACAATGGAACTTTTCTTAAAATGGCAATAAGTATCCATCTAAAACCATTAGTTGGGGAATTGCTGAACAAGCTGTGGTTGTCATGTGATTAAAATTGAATATTATTGTTGTATTGGAAATAACAAAAAAGAGAAAGAAATAACAGGTAGGATGATATTAGAAAAACCTGGGAAGACTTATATAACTCATGCATAGTGAAGTGAGCAGAACCTTGTATGAAATACTATCAGTAATTTAAAGATGGCCAGGAAAGGGAAAGAGAAGAAAGGAGAAAGAGATTTTGGAACTTTTTTTTTAATGGTCAGGTTCTTTTTTCCTTCTTCTTTTTTTGCTCATTTTTCCATGATAATTTAAATTTTTCAAATTTTATGTATGTAGTTTAGAAATATTTGATACAATGAAATATTTTTAACATGACAAGAAAAATGAATATGAGACATGGATGAAGGCTAATTCATTGATTCAGGCACATTTTACTCTATTATGTGTTTGTGTTTTTTCTACATATTCACTAGTTATGTTTACGTATGCTTTTTTTGTATCATAAGGTGAACATTTAGATGTCCTAAAAAACCAAACCAACATGACTTTGAAAAATTGAAATCTGGTTCCTTGAACAGGTTTTATTCTGTTTTGAGACTCTGAGTAGTGATTCTATTGATGAAAAAAAAATACTTAAGGCAGTATGGTGTACAGAACATAAAATCAGCTTAGAGCCAGCAAGACCTGAGAACAGGTCTCTTCCCAGACACATTTTGCTCTAAGAATCTGGGCAAATTACTTAAATTACTTGTACTCCCAGAAAAATCTCTAAGACTCTAAGTCGCAGAACATTTGCTGATTGATATTATTAGAGAGTTGTGGGTGACAGTGGCAGGAGAGATGCATCACTACTAGCTATTGAAATTGCTAAACCAAGAGTCTAAATTCATTTTAAATGAATTTGTGATTCTATAGTCTTGCCCAAAGATTTTCAAGGTAAAGTTTGTATACAATGTCATTCATATCTCAAGACAATTCAGTGATAGCAAGTTACAAAATACTCTTGGTAGAAAGGGGATTGGCAAAGACTATAATAAAAATAAGTCTGTTCTTGGAATAATTTTAGAAGATTTTTATGTAACTATGAAATATAATTAGTACATGATTCACAGACTGTCTTTGAGAAATTATGAATTTGCTAGAAGTATATTCCTAATTCTTATTCCAAAAATTGTTCTTTGGGGTTATAATTTCTTAAGTGTCATACTTTTACTTCTTAATAAATGCAAATTCTCATTGTATCAGTCTGGAGGTGAAAAAAATGCTAACAGTAGCTCTTGACCTCTCAATAGACAAGTACCAAAGATTGCTACTTTTGAAAATTAGTTTTTCTATCCTAAAATATGAATTACTTGGGGAAAGAGGACTTTTTGAAAAAACAATTGCTGAGATATTTGGACAATTGTTTATCAGCAAGTAGGTTTATCAACAACTTATACCATATGCCATACTAAGTTCTGAATGAATATGTGACATAAATATAAAAGGTTGTAACTTTTTTTAGTTAGAGGATAATAAAAGTTAACTTTTCTTTTTTAAAAAAATAATTTATTTTTAGTTTTCAACATTCATTTTCACAAAATTTTGAGTTATAATTTTTTCTCCCCATATTTCCCTAGCCTCCACCCTAAAATAGCAAGCCTACTGAATACCCCTTTCCCCAATATGTTCTCTCTTATATCTTCCCCCATTAGTCCCCCTAACTTTTAAGTAGGGCAAGATGGCATTCTATACCCCAGTGCCTGTATATCTTATTTCCCACTTGCATGTAGAAAACAAATTTTTTTTAAACATTTGTTTTTTAAAACTTTGAGTTCCAGATTTTTTCCCTTCTTCCCTCCTCATCCATCCCCGCTGGGGAGATAAGCAATTCAATATAGGTTGTACATGTATAGTAACCGAACTCATTTACATAATTGTTTGATTGTGAAAGACAAATTGTACTCCCATACATCCTATCCCACCCCCACTTATTCTATTTCTCTTTTGACCCTATCTCTTTTCAAAAATGTTTGCTTCTAACTACTCTATCCCAATATGCCCTCCCTTCTATCATTCCCCCAATTATCCCCTACCCTCCTATTTTCCTGCAGGGTAAGATACCCAGTTGAGTGTGTATGATATTCCCTCCTTAAGCCAAATTCAATGAGAGTAAGGTTGTCCCATTCCCTTTCACCTTCCTACTCTTCCCCTCCACTGTAACAGTATTCTCTTCCCTCTTTTATATGAGATGATTTACCATAATCTCTCTCTCCTTTTCCCAATAAATTCCTCTCTCATCTCTTAAATTTTATTTTTTATATATTATCCCCTCATATTCAACTCAGCCTGTGCCCTCTGTCTGTGTATACATGAACATACATATGCACATACTCATATATGTATGTGTGTGAGTATATACACACACACACACACACACACACACACATACTCTCCTATACATACATAAATATGTATGTATACTTATATACATATATATATATTTCCTTCAACTATCCTCATACTGAGAAAAGTCTTATGAGTTACAATTATGGTTTTTCCATGTAGGAATGTAAATAGTTCAAACTTAATAAGTTCCTTATGATTTCTTTTTTCCTGTTTATCTTCTCATGCTTCTCTTGGTTTTTGTATTTGAAAGTCAAATTTTCTGTTCAGCTCTGGTTTTTTTCATCAAGAGTGCTTCAAAGTCCTCTATTTCATTGAATGACTGTATTTTCCACTGAAGGATTATACTCAGTTTTGCTGTGTAGGTGATTCTTGGTTTTAGTCCTAGCTCCTTTTACCTCCAAAATATCATATTCCAAGCCCTGTGATCCCTTATTTCAGAAGCTGCTGGGTCTTGTGTTATCCTGATTGTGTTTCCACAATACTAAAATTACTTCTTCCTGACTGCTTGCAGCATTTTCTCCTTGACCAGGGATCTCTGGAATTTGTCTGTAATATTCCTAGGAGTTTTATTTTTGGGATCTTTTTTCTAGATGTGATTGGTGAATTCTTTCAATTTCTATTTTTCCCTCTCGTTCCAGAATGTCAGCGCAATTTTTCTTTAGAATTTCTTGAAATATGGTGTCTAGGTTCTTTTTTTGATCATGACTTTCAAGTAGTCCAATAATTTTTAAATTATCTCTCCTGGATCTATTTTCTAGGTCACTGGTTTTTCCAATGAGATATTTTGCTTTGCCTTCTATTTTTTTCAATTTTTTGGATCTGTTTTATAGTACCTCACTTTCTCATAAAGTCATTAGCTTCCTATTGCTTCAATCTAATGTTGAAAGAGTTATTCTCTTCAGTGAATTTTTGAAATTCCTTTTCCATCTGGCCAATTTGGCTTTTTAAAGGCATTCTTCCCCTCATTGGCTTTTGGGCCTCTTTTGCCATTTGAGTTAGTCTATTTTTTTAATGTGTTATTTTCTTTATTGTATTTTTGGGTCTACTTTTGCAGGCTTTGACTTGCTTTTCATGATTTTCTTGCATCATTCTCATTTCTCTTCCCAATTTTTCCTCCACTTCTATTCCTTGGTATTCAAAAACCTTCTTGAGCTCCTCCATAGCCTGTAACCAATTTATGTTTTTCTTGGAGGCTTTTGATGCAGGAGTTCTGACTTTGCTGTCTGTAATGCCATGCAGGAGCAGCTTTCCAGAAGAGTGCTACTGTGAACACCTTTTAAGGTTCTGATTGTTCATTATAGTGTACACTCTAGTTATTCCATTACAAATCAAAGCAAAACATTCACAGAAAATCAAGGTATAGCATTCACAATATTACAACTTATCACAGAAAATAACAGTATGATATTCACAACAGTTTATCATTAAAATGGCCACATAGTTTTCATAAAAGTGCTAATAATATTTAGAACAAAGAACAATCATCTGGTATCCCTAAGGAGGTTTGCCTCCTTACTCAGTCTCAAAGCACAAGAGTCAAAGTCTTCCACTCATGGGGCAACTAAGTTAACTCAATCAGTCTCTTATTCAGCAATCAATTACTAAGTATCATTAGTCACTAAGTACAATCATCAGAAAATACACAGGTGATCCCCTCCCCCCCACCCCAGGCCACTAGTAAACCACATTATCATCACAACATTCAACGCCTAAGGAGAGTTCTTTTCTTCATCTTGACCCAAGGCAAGTTTTCTGCAATCCCTGTTCCTGGAAAGACAAAGCTTAGCAAAGGCACAAGATACATTGCCAGTGTCCTCATCAATTCACTCTCTGCCTGCAGAACAGTCTCAGGACCCCTGAAAACATTAGCAAGACCCTCTTCCAGGATTTCTGTAAACATACAACAAGAAAATCCTTTTTCAGGGCTTGTGAGCTAACAGCAAGGTTTCAGGACCTCCGCAACAACAGCACTTTCCTTCACCAGCAGATAAGTCTGGCAAAACAACACCAAAACAGACAGACAGAATACCAGCATAGCCATGCTTCCTCAGTCCTCTGGTAGTTTGGCTAGCCCTAGGACCCAGAAGAATTATCAGCTGACTCCTGGAATCAAAACCACTCCTCCCATGTTTTCAAAATCAAAATCATTTTCTCTAGCCTAAGAGGGCTTTCTTCTTCAGCCTTCTCGGCAGCAGCAACTTCAGACTTCCAGATGCTGCTGAGAGAAATGTTCTCTCTCCCAAGCAAAACAGATTCTGATACCAGGTTCTTTTCAGAAGAAATTCTGACTGTGCCCCTCTGGGGTAATTACCATTGCACTATCTTCCTCCCACTCAATGCCTTTATCCTTTTTGTCTCCAGAAAAGGATTCTATGGTCTGTTTGTGCTCCCTGTGCTTTCTCATAATACCAGCCAAACACTTTGCCACAGTACAACTCTGCTTCCAGAACAGAGAAAGCTTTGTCCCAAAGAGCTGAGGTTTTTGCAGCTATTGGAGCTATTAGGAGGGTTCCATTTCTACAACCCCTACAAGTTCATACACACTGGTCACACATCCCAGGACCACCACCCAAGACTGTGATCCATATCCAAGCAGGTTAAAGTAAGAGCAATTACCCTCTGAATGGTCACTTGGTCCACCTACAATCTACAGGCCTGAAGCTCCGGAGGCAGCCACATGGTGCAGCAGCTGCTCCTCTGCTGCTTCTTGCCCCAAGGGCAGGATCTAGACCATTCTCTTCTGTCCATGCCTGTTCCAACAGAGTTCCACACTGACCTTTTACTTAGGCATTTATGGGTTGAGAAGTATGGAAGCTGCCACAGCTACTGGTTATTCACTCTTCTGAAGTCTGCCCTGGCTGCCACTGGTTGGGGCTACCCTGGGTCTGAAACTATGCAGCTCCTGTGGAACTGGGCTCAGCTCCCAGTGAGCTGTGATAGACCTTTCCTGTTGGCCTGCTGGGCTGTCTCCAGCATGAGATTTGTTTCTCTCTATCACTTTGTGGGTTCTGTAGCTTTAGAAATTGTTTAAAGTCATTTTTTTTACAGGTATTGGAATTGTTTGGAGCCAGAATCCATGCCAAGTTTGTGCTTCTACTCTGCCATCGTGACTCCACCCAAGAGGTGACTTTTCAACTATGGCTAAAAGAAATATTTCTTAAAGATATATGAGATTATGAAAGAAAAAAAGATAGCCATTTTAAAAAATTGATATCTGAATTTGAAAATCTTTTGCTCAAAATAGGCAATAAAATAGTAAAAACAAAAAAGAAACCATTCATTGGGAAGTTATTTATGTCAAATGTCCTTAATAAAGGCCTGAGACCCACGATATATAGACAATTAAAGTAAAATAAGACCCTAGCCTCTTCATTATTCCATAAATAGA